>OZ014522.1:316303285-316308285 GCA_963966055.1 Lathyrus aphaca
TGGGATAGAAGGGTGTTACATTTGTAAGTATGTATGTATGTATGTTTGTAAGTATGTATGTATATATTATATTAATTAAATAGGGCATAAGTTTTGCTAACGGAGAAACAAAACACCAAGATATCCTTATAATATATATATATATATATATATATATATATATATATATATATATATATATATATATATATATATATATATATATATATATATATATATCAAATTTAAAAAATAAATAAAGAATAATGGTAGAATAATGAAAAAATAACATAAATTAAAATATAAATAAACGTTATATAAATAATCGTTATCATTACCATTAACAGAAATTTAACATTACATTTCATCATTGATTTGATAAATAAATTTAATCAGACAATAAAAACACCATAAATAAATAAATTATATATAATATGTATGTATGTATGTGATCGTACCCGGAGATCAGGATTCGATACGGCTGGACTCGAGAGCGGGCGGAAGTGGTCGTTGAGGAGAAAAAGGGGTGTACCTGCAACACACTCTGATGCCAAAGTAAGTATCCGAGCAAGAGTGAGCAAGTACTAGTATTAGGGTTGAGAGTTGAATACCTGCCCCTCTCAAATGAGAGGGTTTTTATAAGGGACTGGCTAGAATTCTATTGGTTAGTTAGGTGAAGAGCGGATCGAGGGGTCCGTGAAGATAGGAAACGGTCAATACTAGCCGTTAGAGGATTTCCTTAAGTCCGGATCGTTGGTGGTCGACTGAGGATCACTTTTCATGATTGTGCTCGACGCCGAGCGAGATAAATGGATCAATCTTTCTGGCCCAATAAGAAGGATTGGGCCGGGCCGGAACAGGAGCCCCCCAAGTCATTGCTCAAGCTGTCGAGCAGTGACTTAAAAGAAACGATATAGTGATCGACGTAGTGTGATGTCATGGTCGAGGATCTATGTTGTCGGTCTTTCGGGCAAGCGATACGTTGCTCGGTAGGGGAATGTGAAACGAAAAGCTGGAATATCTGGATATTCGCGCCTATTAATGATTTGACGGCTAGTCTAGGGGATAGCGTATAGGGATCACGCGCGCGCGCACGTGTCTTCTTTCCTATAAATAGGACTCTCAGGGCCCATTTTGACCTTTTCGTTTCATCTTCTCTCTCAAGACTCTGCCCGTTCAGCCGCCATTGTCTCAGCTGTCGACCACCGTCATTTCTTGCCGACCACCCTTCACAGAAGCTTATTCTCTTCTAAAATGTCTTCTCAGGCTCAAGGTACCGTTCTTTTCTTCTCTCTTAAGTGTATATAGCATAGTTTTCGTAGAATGCATGCGGTTTAGGGTGATTCCACCGGTAGTTTTAGGATTTAGGATTAGTAAACCTTAAAGTTCTTGCCACCGTCGCTGGTCGGCTGTGAACCCTAACTTTAGGGTCGACGGAAATCTTGGTCGACTTAGACTTTTGATTTTTGGATAGGTTTTTGCCATTTATACTGTTGGGCGTCAGCTGTTGCCTCGAGCAATGGTTAGCCAGGGCTACAGCTCGGAACACAATTTCTGAGCTGAGGCGCGCCCTTTCACTTGTCGAGCGGTGGAAGGGTGGATTTGATATTCTTAATCGAATTCACTGATGCCTTTCCTCTGCTTTTCAGGTGAAAACTCACTCGGGAATCCGTTGGACGTGCTTTCCGAGGATACGTCCTCGGGAAATATGGAATCGTCTGCGTCCATACCTTCAAACTCAAGAAGCTCTTTGGACAGTTCAGACACAAGTACCACGGGGCAGTCGACGGAATCGCCTCAGTGTCCTGCCCAGTCGAGGGTCTCGCCCGAAGAGTGGGTGATGGAAGATTTGCTGGACAAGGTGTCTTCCTTCTCGAGACCTCGATCGGAACCGCTGCCCGTTGTTGGGAATCCTGCTGACTGGGTCGTGACCTGCCCGGGAGACGACGATCGCATCTTCTCAGACTTTCGCGGTCGGGCATTCTCTATGTATGAATACGCTACTTCGGTCTTGGGGGTGACGCTGCCCTTCAGCGATTTTGTGAGCGCTGTGCTCGGACACCTCTGCATAGCCCCTTCTCAGGTGCATCCTAATTCATACGCCTTCCTGAGGGCGTTTGAGATGACGTGCGCTTTCCTGGGCGTCGGGGCCACGCTTCCTCTCTTCTTCCGCCTCTTCTCTTTACAGCGCCAAATCGGGCGGGGAACCGACCGGAAGGGGTTCGTGTCTTTTAAGCAGCGGACCAAGATCTTCAAGGCCCACTCAGAATCCATTCGGGCTTTCAAGACCGACTACTTCTTAATAAAGCCTGCGAGTGATGCGGCCGTGAGAGCTATGAGTTTTCTCGGAATTGATACCGATGAGAACGACGAGCCCAGGTTGGACGACCAAGGTGAAGTGATTCCGAGGAGATTATGGATGTTTCCCTTCTCCTGGAGTCATGTGCATTATGAGCGACCAGTGGGGGAATTTGTTCAGGTGGGGGACACCTTGAATGACGATGATGCGGCCAGCTTCGAAGCTTTTAGAAGATTGATAGCTTCTTTTACTCCGACCCCTCTATTGGACGGGGAAGGGAAAGTTATGGTCGATCAAGACGGGGGAGAAGCTTTGGAGCGTCCCCTGATCAGTGTTACTGAACTGCTGGCCTGTAGTAACGGGCAGGAGATATCTGACTTTTTTGGTATCCGTTCACTTACGCTCGTTAAATTTTTGATTTGACTTTGTTATCTATAACTAATTTTGGTTTTATTCTTCTTTTCAGGTTCCTTAACAAATCCGTTGGACAAGATCCACGAGTGTTTGGTCCAGCAGCAGCGGAAACGGTCGAGGGTCGTGCAGACTAGACTGACCGAGGCGAGCGGTTCAGGTTCAGGTCCTTTGGTCCAGGGCTCTTCGGTGGAATCCACTGGCTCTTTGATGAAGAAACATAAAACGACGGCTACAGTGGACCTGACGGCCGGTGCTCCTCCGAAGCCAAAGCATGGGATACCCCCGTGCTTCGTTGTTCGGAACTTTTTCGAGGGGAATAGTATGGAGGTGGACCGGGCGGACTCTCTGTTCCTGGAAGGGATGGACCGTCCTACTCGGCGGCTTTCTTTGGCCCAGGACGCGAGCGCCGTTATGCGGGTCTTAACCATGGCTTGGATGACGGTCGAGGGGTCCCCTATGCTGGAGCGGGAGAACAGCAAGCTCAAGGAGCAGTTGGCTGCTTCCGAGGCCAAGCTGACAGCGGCCACAGAGGAGGCAAAAAGGGTCACCGCGGAATCGGCTGAACGGGCTACGGTCATCGCCAAATTGGAGGTCGACAAAAAGAGGCTGCTTGAGCAGAATAAGAAGCTGAAGGACGCTTTTTGCCCCAAGGAGGATGAGGACGAGGATACAAAACATCTGGTGAGAAGGGCTCAGTTTCTCGCTCGGATCGACCAAGATATGGAAGATCTGAACGCGTCGACTGAGTTCAGCTTCCTGAATGCGGTGGAGCAAGTGAAAGCTCTCCATCCCGACCTAGCCCTGGATGTCAACCGGATGAATTATCTCTACAAGGTGGTGGATGGTCAGGTTGTAGTCCCTGCTGACTTGGTGGTGGCCGACTCTCAGCCGGGGATGCCTGCTCAGCCTGACCAACCAGAGGAGCAGCTGGGCCAAGGGGAAGCTCTTGCAGAAGAAAGTCGGCCGATGGGTGAGGATAATTAATTAATGGCCTGCGTGCCTTTATAATTTATGATGTATTTTGTTTTGGGGGGCGTGGCCCCCTTTATTTGTAATTCCGAACAAGTCGGCCTTTTGGTGCCGCATTTCTTCTAAATGTTAAGTGTTCGATCCTAGTGGTCGATTGTGTATACTGTTTGCTCGTGATAATGCATCTGTCGGAGGACATGGTTTATTTGTTATTTTTACTAAGTGTTTGACGCTCATATTCGCATTAGTTAGAAGCAATTGGATGGATACGGGGGAGTATGGACGATCTGTTGGTTAGGGGAACCAATCAGTGTTGGGGGGTTTTACTCTCGATCGGTGCTCGAGCCAAGATAAAGGCCCGAGCTCCGTGGCGTGAACGTCCCATCGCGAGCTGGGGTTCTGCCTGGTCGTGGTACTTAGGCGACGTCGGACTCGTTTGAGTATCCGTTCGTGCAACAAGTTTTTCTTTTGCTCGAAAAGAGGTCTTGCTTTATTTGTGATATTTGGACTGACATGCTCGTACCTAGGCACGCAGTTAGTCTCTCTTTCTCTTCCCTTGGGAGTTGAGTAAGGTGACTGGTTTAACTATAATATTGTTTAAGTTTTTCGGCGTTCCAAGGCCGAGCGAGTTCCTCCCCGTGTAGGTTTTCTAAGTAATAAGCACCGTTCTCGGTTTTTGCTCGAACACGATATGGGCCTTCCCAGTTGGGCGTTAGTTTTCCCTCGCGGGGATCCCTGTGGTTTCTTCTAAGGACGAGGCTGCCTACTTCGAACGTCCGCCTGATGACCTTGGAATCATACCGAGCGGCTATCTTTTGTTTGATAATGGTTTCTCGAAGAGCGGCTTCCGATCGAATTTCTTCGACCATGTCGAGCTCATCTCTTAAAGCTTCAGCATTGATATCTTGTTCCATGGGGAATTCCGTGCGTCTCGATCGGACATGCATTTCTATTGGGATTACTGCTTCGGTTCCATATGCTAATCGAAATGGGGATTCTCCGGTCGTTGAATGGGGAGTGGTTCTATATGCCCATAATACGCTATGTAACTCCTCGACCCAGTGTTTCTTATGCTCGTCCAACCTTCGCTTCAAACCTCTCAGAATTACCCTGTTTGCGGCTTCGGCTTGCCCGTTAGTTTGAGGGTGCTCGACTGAAGCGAAGTGTTGTTTTGTCCCCATTGACGCAACGAATTCTTTGAAATGTTTATCCGTGAATTGAGTCCCGTTGTCGGTCACAATGGCGAGGGGCACTCTGAACCGGGCGAGGATGTTTCTTTT
This sequence comes from Lathyrus aphaca, assembly GCA_963966055.1. Lineage (NCBI taxonomy): Eukaryota > Viridiplantae > Streptophyta > Magnoliopsida > Fabales > Fabaceae > Lathyrus > Lathyrus aphaca. The sequence goes on from OZ014522.1 coordinate 316,308,227, forward strand.
GAAGAATCGAAGTATATTGAGTGCGGTGATTTTGGCCAGGGTCTCAGCTTCTATCCATT
>OZ014522.1:316330785-316350785 GCA_963966055.1 Lathyrus aphaca
TGCTTTATAACTGATATATGCCTAGAGAATTCTAATTCTGGATGAAGAAAAACGAAAATCTAAGGTCCTATTTATAGTAAAAACTGAAAGCATGAAATGACCGGGACGCCCCTCCACTAAAAAGTGGAGGTTATGGAATTTGGCCTTGTGGCGCCCGCCACAAGCCTATGGCGCCCGCCATGGTCCCTACAGGGGATGATGGAGTGGGGAATGTGGGTCTTGGAGGTTGAGGAGTGGTCTTGAGACGTGGCCACGTCATGGCTAACCCCATGGCGCCCGCCACGGTGGGTGCCGTAAGTGCAAAACGCTGAATTTCTAGGTTTTCGTCCGTTTTCACTCCTTTTTCGCTCCTTTTCCCGATTCCAGCTCCGATTATTATAAAAACCTGAAAACATAAGAAAACAAAGCAATAACAAAACAAAACAACAATAAAAGCTAAGAATGCATGTGAAATCGGAGTCAGAAATACGGTGAATTTTAGTGTGATCAAATTCTCTCACACTTAAACCTTTGCTTGTCCTCAAGCAAACATTAAAGCTCAAGAAAATATGGTGTCAACACGTGTCTTTGGGCTAAAGGGATTCTAAGTTCAAGTCAGGATGCAGTGACAGATACTAACTAAGTAAACCAAGGGTACCATAGTAACACAAACACAAACTTCAATCCTATATTAACCACTCCATATCATCCCACAATACCTAGGCCTATCTTCTCATCTTTTTGTGTCCTTTTCATTCAGGCGCAATCACATTAAGCCCGTTATCCGTACATGCTTCATAGTAGAGTGACCGGTTAGTGATTCTGATCCATAACATAAGGTTCCTGGCACATAAGCATGTGTAAACCTGTTTTTATTTCACCTAAATGCAGCTGCGGGGGATCGGATCGTAATCCGTCCTACCAAGTTCAGTGCCAGATACCTCTGAACCAACTAACAATAGGTGACTTGCAATTTTTTTTCTTTTTGTGGCAAATATTTTTTTTTTCCTCTCTTTTTTCGGTTTAAATGACTTTGTGAGGGTCACCTATACCAGAGTTTGCCTTTTTTTCTCTTTTTTTTTTCTTTTATTAGCACTGGATCATTCACTTATGTTCATCGGCCCCCTACGTAGAGCATGCTTAGGCCAGAGCTGACCGCTAAGATAAACTACTTAGGACAAATTTTAAATGATAGTAAAGGCCAAGGTGGTGGGGTTTAGGAGTGATTCCTATATTCAAGAGGTCTATGGTGCTAAAATGGTTCTGATGTTTCAAAAAGTTGACCTAAGTCACCACATCCTAATCTAAACCTGTCTCAAAGCCCAAAAAAAAATGTGAAACAACATCATTTTCTTTTTAAAATTTTTCTGGTAAGGCTAAGGAAATGGGAAAAAATGAAGATGAACTAAAAAGACACTATACTGGTGACTCGTCAGACTCATGCATTATCTAAGAAAAGTAAATTACTGAAAAGGGAAATAACTGAAAGGAAATAATTAACTAAAAAGGAAATAACAGAAAGCAGTAAAATCCCCTCCCACACTTAAATCGAACATTGTCCCCAATGTTTCGAAATAAGATAAGGGGGGTAACCTGAAAAAGACTACTGAGGAGGGGCACTGGTGCCTTCGCCGTCCTGATGTGATGGTCTGGAACGACGGGATCTACTACGATGCTGGTCCCTCCGGTCGAGTCGTGCTGATAAAGCAGCCTGAGCACTCCGGACCTCTCGAAGGTTACCTAAGATGGAACCTTGAGTGGCCTCTACAAGCTGGTAGTGTCGGCTGTTGAACTCTCTCTGACGGTTCTGCTCTAATGAGATATCGTTCAAGGTACGGAAAACGTTGCTATAAGCACGATCCGAAACCAATCGCGATTGTTGCATGAAGCTCATGTTGTCCGTCAGCTGCTGTGAAATAGTAGAGAGAAGGCCATCACGCCTTTCTTCTCTAGCTGTCATATCACGCCACATCTCCTCGGTGACAAAGAATCCAGGAGCAGTACCTGCAACAGGGTTAGAGGAAGATGGTGCAGTGTGTGACTGTGAAGGACGATGGGGGGACATGTGAGGGATGGGAGACTGCTCTCTCCGATCATACTCTTCATCAGTGTCATGTGCCTCCCCATCGGGAATATTAGGAGGAAGTGGACCCAAAACACGTGGAGCATTAAGATCATAGGTCCAGTTCCTTTCATCACGTACATCAGTACGTCTACTGCATGGTAAAGCAACAGATGGGATAGCTACCCCATGAACCATCAACTCATAACCACCTTCTCTCCTCGTTCGGCACAATTTCATGTCTTTCAGAAATTTTAAATTAATTGTGCGCGGAGGTAGTGGTTCAAGTGTAGCTATCTCATTGTTCAGGCCAAGAGCCCGAGCAATAGACGTAACAAGCCCTCCAAAAACAATCGGTCCTGTTTTGTTAGTAAATAAAGTCATATGAGCAAGCATAAACGGGACCGGATTGATGTGGGTTCTAGTGAGGCATCCTTGCAAAAATAGGAGTTCACGAGCATTTACCTTGTTTGGACTTTCCCGGCCAAAAATAGTACATGCCAAAAGAAGTCTAAAAACTCTTATGGCCGGGTTGTGAATGGTCGACGCAAGTATCCCTTCAAAAGAATTAATTGAAGAACTTGAAAGCCTTTGCCAGAAGGTAAATACTTCGGCCGACCATTCAGCATCCAAAGGTGCCTCACAAATTGCACCTTCCCTATGAGGGATTCCTAACAAACCTGCTAGATCGTCGGTACTGAATTCATACTCAATTCCGAACAGTCTAAAAATAACAGTACCAACAGTGCTAGCAGTGTTAGGACTGACAGTGTATATCAAAGAACTCAAAAACTCAGTTGTCAGTCGCTCATAGGTAGGTTCCTGATTAATGAAAATATTATGCAAGCCTAGAAATTCTAATAAATTAAAAACACTATGATAAATACCCAAAGCATACAGACAGTTATCGTCGACGTACCTAGTCGAGAGAATTTCTCGACTTTGAAGCCTCTGAATAATTTTCCGTTGCCTATCGCCCGGTCTTCCATCACGAAGAAGAAATCCGTTGAACTCCATTGTTGAATGCTCCTTAGGTAGTGAAAATGGTAGAAAAAGTGTTTTATGAGGGAATGATAAAGTTTTGATTTTTTTGGTTTTTGATGGATGAAAATGGAAATGGATGTTGGATATGTTTTATGGATGGTGGGTATTTTGGAAATGAGGGAGCTTTAATGGGGTTCAAGGAGGATTTGGAAGGTTGGAAAAATGGGTTTTTGGTGAAGAAAGGGATGAAAATGGTGGAAATGGGGATTGAATCCCGTATTTGTTGATGGTACGGTGTGGCGCCCGCCACAGGGCCTATGGCGCCCGCCACAAGGCCAATTCCTGGGCCTTGTGGTTTTTGGATCCTCCTTTGGGCCTTCCTTGCACCTTTGTCTTTCGGGGGGTCTGGATAGCGTTTTCTTCTTCTTTTCAAGGCTTGAGGCTTGCATATTTTTTTTGTAAAGACAAAAATGAGAATATTTTTGTCTTATATTTTTTTTTCTTTGCACGACAAAAAATAAAATAATTAAAGAAACAAAAGAAAAAGAAAAAGTTAACATTAGTGCATAATATGTATATATATAAGAAATTCAAAGTGCATGAAAATATAAAAGCTGCAGTAAAGTAAAATATGTCTGGAAATGCGATAAATAAAATACTAGGGTAATGCTGTCAGGGTAGAATGAGTCATGCGGTAGGCGTCTTTTCCTGGCTTGATCCACGAATCTCAGCTATCTCCCTCCGAAGCTCTTCAATCGCCTGATGTAGAGCATCGGTCTCTGAGGCATGAGTGAGATCAGAAACCTGCATCTGTAACTCTAAGTCTGCCACTTCCTGCTTGAGCAGGGCAGTCTCCTTGCGGAGCTCATAAATCTGTGTTTGTAGGTCAGGTGGCTGCAGAGACATATTGTTAGACATAACAGTGATTTGGGGAGTAAGAGGTGTAGGAGTGTACTCAGCGGCGGGAGGCGATTTCGGCTCTTCGACAGTCTCTCCATAACCCTCTAGAGCATAACTCCAATTTTCAGGATCATGGACACTGGTCATCAGCTGATCTGGTAATGTAAAATAGTGTATCGCTTCGCCGTCGATCAGCAATTTAAACATGTTGGGCTCAAAAGAGGCCCTCCTCATCAGTCCTCTATCAAGACAAAAATCAATATCCAGGGTGGTGTAGCAGCAGAAGGTCCTGAGGTGCAATAACTTGCGAGCCAAACCCAATGCAGTAGCTATCTGTGTAACAATCCCACCGACATGGATGATGCCTACGGATGATCTGGCAACACTAGCCAAGCCCTTTAACAGAAAGTTGCCACAAGCAACAGGGCGAGACTGAGTCGCACAAAACAGTAGGAAAATCTCCTCTTCACTTAGCAGTGTCTCTGTATCTGGAAAACCTAGGAAAGAATGTGCTAGAATCATCTGGAAGTACCTCAATGCAGGGTTGTGGATTACCTGAGAAAACTGGGTAGAAGGATCTTGGCTCCCTCCGCCTGATATTTTAGTCCAAAACTTTTCCACTTCTCTGCTCATAAAATACCCCATCGGAGTCTCTGGAATAGCATCAGGAGTAGTCTGGAAACCTAGCAAATCACCAAACTCTCTGTGAGAGAAGGAGTAGTCAATCCCGAACAACCTGAAAACAGCGAGTCCATCGGGTCCAGCCCACGGGTCATGATGAAACGAGCTGAGGAACTCAAGAGTCAAGTTCCTATAAGTGTTGTTCCTGTAGTCAAACTGTTCCCACTGGAGTTGATGGCATAAGAATCTGACGCTTGGCTCTATCCCCAAGGCATCCATGCAGTCATGGTCAGGGTACCTGGTAGGAGCCATAGGGCGTCTCATGTGAACATAGTAACGCTCTCTCTGTGCATCATCTCTAAAGGCCACGTGCATGTCATCAGGGTTCTGCATTCTGTACAAGGTTAGCAAACAAGTCCTGAAAGCACATAAAACATTCAATCGTTAGTCCTGACATAATAATAATAATATAAACAAAATAAAGTAAAAGTAAAAAATAAAAAGTACAAAAATAAGAAAAACCATGGGTTGCCTCCCATGCAGCGCTTGTTTAACGTCATTAGCTTGACGACCGATAATTAAACATCATTGGAAGGATATGGTGGATCACTCAGAGTATGGCAGGTGTATGTTGTTGGGATGTCACCTCCTTCGTAGGGCTTCAACCTCTGTCCATTGACGATGAATGGTTTACATGTCTGGTTCTTGATTTCAATAGCACCGGATCTCAGGATCTTAGATACTTCGAAAGGGCCAGTCCATCTCGAACGGAGTTTACCTGGAAATAGTCGTAACCTAGAATCGAAAAGGAGAACAGGATCGCCTATTTTGAAGTCTCTTCTTATGATTCTTTTGTCATGCCAAGCTTTTGTTCTTTCTTTGTATATGATGGCATTTTCGTAGGCAGATTGTCTGAGCTCTTCTAATTTGTGAATGTCAAGGATACGTTTCTCACCAGCTGTCAAGTAATCCAAATTCAAAGTTTTGATGGCCCAATAGGCCTTATGCTCCAATTCAAATGGTAAGTGACATGATTTTCCATAGACCGGTTGATAAGTGGTTGTTCCTATAGGAGTCTTGAAAGCGGTTCTATAGGCCCATAATGCTTCTTGAAGTTTCTGTGACCAATCCTTTCTAGATATAGAGACAGTCTTCTCGAGGATTTGTTTTATCTCCCTATTAGATACTTCCACTTGTCCATTGGTCTGTGGGTGGTATGGTGTTGCTACTTTATGCTTAACTCCATACTTGCTTAAAAGTTTATCAAATATTCTCGATATGAAGTGTGATCCTCCATCACTTATGACTAAACGGGGGGTTCCAAACCTGGGAAATATATAATTTTTGAATAATTTGATGACTACTCTGGTGTCGTTCGTGGGTGCGGCGATAGCTTCAATCCATTTAGACACGTAGTCAACTGCTACTAAGATGTACTGATTTCCAAAAGATGGTGGGAACGGTCCCATAAAGTCTATACCCCATACGTCGAAGAGTTCTACTTCTTGGATATTTCTTAACGGCATTTCATTACGTCTTGAAATATTTCCTGTGCGTTGGCATCTATCACACTTGACAATGAAAGCATGGACATCACGCCACATAGTAGGCCAGAATAGGCCAGCTTGAAGAATCTTGGCGTAGGTCTTAGATGTGCTTGCATGTCCACCATAGGGTGCAGAGTGACAATGCTCAATTATATTATTTACCTCTTCTTTTGGAACACAACGGCGGAAAATTCCATCTTTACCTCTCTTGAAAAGAAATGGTTCGTCCCAATAGAAGTTTCTCACATCACTATAGAACTTCTTCTTCCGGTGGTAGTTTAGATCAGGGGGTATGATGTCAGCGGCTAGGTAATTAACAAAGTCTGCATACCAAGGTACATTGCTTATAGCTAAGGATTTATGAAAATGCTCATGAGGGTCTGGGTTATCTTCTTCAATAGTTTCTAGTTGGGCTATCAGTCTATCATAGGCAAAATCGTCATTTATGGGAACTGGATCAGGTTTCAGGTATTCTAGCCTAGATAGGTGATCAGCTACCACATTATCAGTGCCTTTCTTATCACGGATATCCAAATCAAACTCTTGCAGTAATAGAATCCATCGAAGTAACCTCGGCTTGGCATCCTTTTTGCTTAGTAAGTAACGAATGGCAGCATGGTCGGTATAAACTATAATCTTGGCTCCTACTAGATAAGATCTAAATTTGTCTATTGCAAAAACTACAACTAGGAGCTCTTTTTCGGTTGTTGCGTAGTTGAGCTGTGCAGCGTCTAGGGTTCTACTGGCATAATAAATCACATGTAACTTCTTATCTTTTCTCTGACCTAGAACGGCTCCAACAGCATAATCACTGGCGTCACACATTATCTCAAACGGTTCTGACCAATCAGGGGGTTTCATTATAGGTGCTGAAATCAGAGCTTGCTTCAGAAGATTAAATGCTTCAGTACATTTTTCATCGAAGATAAATTCAGCATCTTTCATTAAAAGACCAGTTAAGGGCTTTGTTATTTTGGAGAAATCCTTGATAAAACGTCGGTAAAATCCGGCATGTCCAAGAAAACTTCTTATCTCCCTGATAGTCTTCGGCGGTTTTAGATTCTCTATGACTTCTATTTTTGCTTTATCTACCTCTATACCTTTTTCGGAAACTATATGTCCTAAAACAATCCCTTCGGTGACCATGAAATGACATTTTTCCCAATTTAGCACAAGGTTTACCTCCACACATCTCTCCAGGATTTTCTCAAGGTTGACAAGACAATTTTTGAAATCTGATCCACAAACTGAGAAATCGTCCATAAATACTTCCATAATTCCATCTAAATAATCAGCAAAGATAGACATCATGCAGCGTTGGAAAGTTGCAGGAGCATTACAAAGTCCAAAAGGCATTCTTCTATAGGCAAAGGTTCCAACTGGGCATGTAAAGGTAGTTTTTTCTTGATCTTCGGGGTGAATAGGTATTTGGAAGAATCCTGAATATCCATCTAAATAACAAAAGTAAGAGTGTCTGGCTAGGCGCTCCAACATTTGGTCTATGAATGGTAATGGGAAATGGTCCTTCCTAGTTGCTTTATTTAATTTTCTATAATCTATGCACATACGCCAACCTCCATCGGTTCTTTTTGTTACAGGTTCGCCCTTCTCGTTTTGCACGACTGTGATGCCTCCCTTTTTAGGTACTACATGCACAGGACTCACCCATTTATTGTCCGAGATCTGATATATTATACCTGCCTCTAGTAACTTAAGAACTTCAGTCTTAACTACAGTACTCATTATAGGATTTATTCTTCGTTGGTGTTCTCTGGAAGGTTTTGAATCTTCTTCAAGCAAAATCCGATGCATGCATACGGATGGGCTTATTCCTTTTAGATCAGAGATCTTATATCCTAAGGCTGAGGGGTACCTACGTAAAACTTCTAATAATTGATCGGTTTCTTTTTGGTTTAAGGTAGCACTGACTATAACTGGACGATTCATATCTTCATCAAGAAATTCATATCTCAGGTTTTTAGGCAGTTCCTTAAGTTTTACGGTCGGTTTCATAGGGCAAGGCATAGGATCTGGGGTAAGAGATAAACATTCGTGAAGGTTATCATCAATGTAGGGTGTTTTATAATTGTCATCTTCCAAAATAAGGGTTGATGGCAATTTTATAGATTCATTTTCTTCTTTTTGTTCTAATTCCCTAATGCATTCTTCGATGATATCTAAGGCATAACAAGAATCTCCTATCACAGGTGCCATAAGAAATTTTGACAATATAAATTCTATCTTCTCTTCACCTACCTCAAAAGTTAGTTTTCCTTTTTTAACATCTATTACGGCTCCAGCAGTCGATAAGAACGGTCTACCTAGGAGTATTGGTATGTCGTCATCTTCTTTAATGTCCATGACAACAAAATCAGTAGGTATAAACAACTGACCTACCGTAACAGGGACGTCTTCAAGTATGCCTATAGGGTATTTAACGGATCTATCGGCTAATTGAAGTGACATCTTTGTTGGTTGTAATTCTCCTAAGTTTAATCTCTCACAAACTGCTAAAGGCATTAAGCTCACACTAGCTCCTAAGTCTAGAAAAGCTTTTTCGATGACATGATTTCCCAAAATACAAGGAATGGAAAAATTTCCGGGATCTTTATCTTTCTTTGCTAACCTATCTTCGGAAATAGAATTACATTCCACGGGTTTCGGATCTTCAAGTCTACGTTTATTTGTAAGTATGTCTTTGAGAAACTTAGCGTAAGAAGGTATTTGGGTGATGGCTTCTGTAAAGGGGATTTCTACGTGAAGTTTTTCTATAACCTTAACGAATTTTTGATATTGATTATCGATTTGGGTTTTCTTTAATCTTTGAGGGTAAGGTATTGGTGGTTTGTATGGCGGTGGTGGTACATAGGTTTTATTTTTAGGTTCTTCTCCTTTTTCTTGACTTTCCGGGGTTTCAGGCTTCTCTGGTTCCTTTTCCTCACTCCTCTCAGAAGTTTCGGGCTCACTTAATCTAGGGTTTAAAGGCTCCTTATAAGCGGTTCCACTTCGTAGAGTAATGGCATTAGCTTGCCCTTTCGGGTTTTGTTGAGGTTGTCCAGGGAACTGTCCTCCAGGGGTAGTCTGTGGGGCTTGGTTTAACGCTACCTGAGAGATCTGGGTTTCAAGCATCTTATTATGAGTAATAATTTGATCAACCTTGGTTCCTAACTGGGTAATTAGTTCGTTAACATGGACGCTTTGGTTCATGAACTCTTTGTTTTTCTGTTTTTGAGCAACGATGAAATCTTTTACAATTTCCTCAAAGCTCGGGTTTGGTGGTACAGGTTGCATAGGTTGATTTGTTCTAGGGGCTTGGTAACCTTGTTGTCTCGGAGGTGCGGTATTTTGAATAGGGTTATTATTTTTGTAGGAGAAGTTTGGGTGATTCCTCCATCCAGGGTTATATGTGTTTGAAAATGGGTTCCCTTGGGTATAGTTTACTTGCTCAGTGTTGGTCTCATTTAACAGATTGCATTCGGCGGATTGGTGTCCTTGCGTTCCACATATCTCACAATTCGGCGAAACTGCGGCAACAGTATTCGGAGTTGTACACATATGTTCGACCCTAAGGGCCAACGCGTCCATTTTAGCATGCATCATGTCTATAGAGCTTAGCTCATGTATTCCTCCTTGGGCTTCCTTCTTTTCCACTGTCGCTCGTTCTACTCCCCACGATTGATGGTTTTGGGCCATGTCCTCGATAAGGGCACTAGCTTCAGGGTAAGGTTTGTTCATCAGTGCGCCACCAGCGGAAGCGTCGATGGTCATTTTAGTGTTATAATGAAGTCCATTATAGAAGGTTTGGATGATTAGCCAATTTTCTAGGCCATGATGTGGGCATGCTCTTAATAGTTCTTTATATCTCTCCCAGGCTTCGAACAACGACTCTCCTTGGTGTTGGGTAAATCTAGTTATTAGGTTTCGAAGAAGAGTGGTCTTACTTGGGGGAAAATATCTAGCAAGGAAAACTTTCCTAAGGTCATCCCAAGTTGTTATTGAATTGGGTGGAAGGGAATCTAACCATGATAGAGCTTTATCTCTGAGGGAAAAGGGAAATAATCTTAAGCGTATCGCCTCAGGAGAAGCTCCATTGGTTTTAAAGGTGTCTGCTAACTGAAGAAAGTTTTTTAAATGTTGGTTCGGGTTATCAGTAGCGAGACCTGCGAATTGTCTCTGTTGCACTAATTGCAGCAGGGATGGTTTAAGTTCAAAATTATTGGCTGGGATAGCGGGGTTTACTATACTGGAACTAGGTTCCTCGTTTGATGGTTGGGCGAAGTCCTTAAGAGGTCTTCGGTTTTGTTCTTCGGCCATAGCTATCCTATTCCTATGGAAAAATAAACGTGCGCGAGCGTAACGTTCAGGTTCAGCTAGAGGGTCTACTAAACTTCCGGCACTGCGAGTCTTTCGCATTGACCGGTGGGTAACAACCTTAGTCTAAACGGTATAACTACAGGGTAGTGAAATTTGACGATATTGGTCCCCGGCAACGGCGCCAAAAACTTGATGCGTGTTTTTCGCAAGTGTACGAATAACGTCAAAGTAATATAAAAGATTATCGAATCCATAGAGACCAAGTGTCAATCTATCAAACCTGTTGTTATGGTGTGTATCTAAGGCAACTATTTTTAAGGGTTTTAATAAAGGTGCAATGGTAAATAAAATTATAATTTTAAATAATAAATAAAGACAGGCTCGAATGTAATTCACGCAATCAATGATAATCCAGTACTTGTTAGTGGAACTACTTATGGGCAATGTTTTCTCCTTTGAAAAGAACTAATTTAACAGGAACTGTCGCTTTCGCGTATTCAGAACCGAGTTGTACTCTCTAATCAACCCCTCCTATTGTCACGGATAAAAAGGTGCGTACTGCGTTAGAGTAGTAAACCTATTTTTAAGAAATATAGTATCTTAACCAAGTTGAAAAGTATTTTAACCTGGACTTCTTAGCAAAAAGAGGTTCTTATGAACCAGACTCTAAATCTCATAACGCGTCCGAAAATCGTTTTAAAATCTCTTTTCTTTTTAATCTAAAATCTCCTAATAAACTAGACAAAGCGCTTTTGGCTGTTTTTGAAATAGTTAAAAACAATTATTTGAATTGAAAGATAAAATAGCCCTTAGGTGTTTCCACGAACAATTATACTGATTACTGGTTTAATTACGATCCTTACATTCTAACCTTTATGGAATTAGTTAGACATGATAAAGTAAAGATTCTTTTTATAGTTTTTCATAAAAGTAATTTAAAGCGAGTGCGGAAAGTAAATGAATTTAAAGTGCGAGTGCGGAAAGTAAATGAATTTAAAGTGCGAGTGCGGGAAATAAACAAAGTAAATGTGCGAGTGCGGGAAATAAACAAAGTAAATGTGCGAGTGCGGGAAATAAACAAAGTAAAGTGCGAGTGCGGATAATAAATAAAGTAAAGCAGTGCGAGAAATAAATAAAAGTAAAGTACGAACTTGAATTAAAATGGCGGCAGGATTAACTTCCTCCAGAGTGCTCCAAAACTCGAACCACAGACAGATTACAGACTCGATCACTCGATTGCAGAGGCACCCCGATGTGGAATGGCAACTGCTTTATAACTGATATATGCCTAGAGAATTCTAATTCTGGATGAAGAAAAACGAAAATCTAAGGTCCTATTTATAGTAAAAACTGAAAGCATGAAATGACCGGGACGCCCCTCCACTAAAAAGTGGAGGTTGTGGAATTTGGCCTTGTGGCGCCCGCCACAAGCCTATGGCGCCCGCCATGGTCCCTACAGGGGATGATGGAGTGGGGAACGTGGGTCTTGGAGGTTGAGGAGTGGTCTTGAGACGTGGCCACGTCATGGCTAACCCCATGGCGCCCGCCACGGTGGGTGCCGTAAGTGCAAAACGCTGAATTTCTAGGTTTTCGTCCGTTTTCACTCCTTTTTCGCTCCTTTTCCCGATTCCAGCTCCGATTATTATAAAAACCTGAAAACATAAGAAAACAAAGCAATAACAAAACAAAACAACAATAAAAGCTAAGAATGCATGTGAAATCGGAGTCAGAAATACGGTGAATTTTAGTGTGATCATACATACAAACATACATACATACATACATACATACATATATACATATATACATATATATATATATATATATATATATATATATATATATATATATATATATATACACACATACATACATACATACATACCTACATACATACATACATACATACATACATACATACATACATACATACATACATACATACATACATATATATATATATATATATATATATATATATATATATATATATATATATATATATATATATATATATATATATATATATATATATATATTATAAGGATATCTCGGTGTTATGTTTCTCCGTTAGCAAAACGTATGCCCTATTTAGTTATATATATATATATATATATATATATATATATATATATATATATATATATATATATATATATATATATATATATATATATATATATATATATATATATATATATATATATATATATATATATATATATATATATATATATATATTATATACATACATACTTACGTACATACATAAATACATACATACATACTTACATACATACATACATTCATATATATATATATATATATATATATATATATATATATATATATATATATATATATATATATATATATATATATATATATATATATATATATATATATATATATATATATATATATACATACATACTTACATACTTACATACATACATAAATACATACATACATACTTACATACATACATACATTCATATATATATATATATATATATATATATATATATATATATATATATATATATATAGATATATATATACATACATACATACATACATATATATATACATACATATACATAGACGGCCGAGGGGTCCCCTATGCTGGAGCGGGAGAACAGCAAGCTCAAGGAGCAGTTGGCTGCTTCCGAGACCAAGCTGACGGCGGCCACAGAGGAGGCAAAAAGGGTCACCGCGGAATCGGCTGAACGGGCTACGGTCATCGCCAAATTGGAGGTCGACAAAAAGAGGCTGCTTGAGCAGAATAAGAAGCTGAAGGACGCTTTTTGCCCCAAGGAGGATGAGGACGAGGATACAAAACATCTGTTGACAAGGGCTCAGTTTCTCGCTCGGATCGACCAAGATATGGAAGATCTGAACGCGTCGACTGAGTTCAGCTTCCTGAAAGCGGTGGAGCAAGTGAAAGCTCTCCATCCCGACCTAGCCCTAGATGTCAACCGGATGAATTATCTCTACAAGGTGGTGGATGGTCAGGTTGTAGTCCCTGCTGACTTGGTGGTGGCCGACTCTCAGCCGGGGATGACTGCTCAGCCTGACCAACCAGAGGAGCAGCTGGGCCAGGGGGAAGCTCTTGCAGAAGAAAGTCGGCCGATGGGTGAGGATAATTAATTAATGGCCTGCGTGCCTTTATAATTTATGATGTATTTTGTTTTGGGGGGCGTGGACCCCTTTATTTGTAATTCCGAACAAGTCGGCCTTTTGGTGCCGCATTTCTTCTAAATGTTAAGTGTTCGATCCTAGTGGTCGATTGTGTATATTGTTTGCTCGTGATAATGCGTCTGTCGGAGGACATGGTTTATTTGTTATTTTTACTAAGTGTTTGACGCTCGTATTCGCATTAGTTAGAAGCAATTGGATGGATACGGGGGAGTATGGACGATCTGTTGGTTAGGGGAACCAATCAGTGTTGGGGGGTTTTACCCTCGATCGGTGCTCGAGCCAAGATAAAGGCCCGAGCTCCGTGGCGTGAACGTCCCATCGCGAGCTGGGGTTCTGCCTGGTCGTGGTACTTAGGCGACGTCGGACTCGTTTGAGTATCCGTTCGTGCAACAAGTTTTTCTTTTGTTCGAAAAGAGGTCTTGCTTTATTTGTGATATTTGGACTGACGTGCTCGTACCTAGGCACGCAGTTAGTCTCTATTTCTCTTCCCTTGGGAGTTGAGTAAGGTGACTGGTTTAACTATAATATTGTTTAAGTTTTTCGGCGTTCCAAGGCAGAGCGAGTTCCTCCCCGTGTAGGTTTTCTAAGTAATAAGCACCGTTCTCGGTTTTTGCTCGAACACGATATGGGCCTTCCCAGTTGGGCGTTAGTTTTCCCTCGCGGGGATCCCTGTGGTTTCTTCTAAGGACGAGGCTTCCTACTTCGAACGTCCGCCTGATGACCTTGGAATCATACCGAGCGGCTATCTTTTGTTTGAGAATGGTTTCTCGAAGAGCGGCTTCCGATCGAATTTCTTCGACCATGTCGAGCTCATCTCTTAAAGCTTCAGCATTGATATCTTGTTCCATGGGGAATTCCGTGCGTCTCGATCGGACATGCATTTCTATTGGGATTACTGCTTCGGTCCCATATGCTAATCGAAATGGGGATTCTCCGGTCGTTGAATGGGGAGTGGTTCTATATGCCCATAATACGCTATGTAACTCCTCGACCTAGTGTTTCTTATACTCGTCCAACCTTCGCTTCAAACCTCTCAGAATTACCCTGTTTGCGGCTTCGGCTTGCCCGTTAGTTTGAGGGTGCTCGACTGAAGCGAAGTGTTGTTTTGTCCCCATTGACGCAACGAATTCTTTGAAATGTTTATCTGTGAATTGAGTCCCGTTGTCGGTCACAATGGCGATGGGCACTCCGAACCGGGCGAGGATGTTTCTTTTGAAGAATCGAAGTATATTGAGTGCGGTGATTTTGGCCAGGGCCTCAGCTTCTATCCATTTGGTGAAATAGTCGACGCCTACAATTAAGTATTTGTTCTGACCAGACCCAACGACGAATGGTCCTAAAATGTCCATTCCCCACCATGCGAACGGCCAGGGGGATGATAATGATTTTAGCTCGGATGGGGGTGCTATGTGCACGTCTCCATGTCGTTGGCATCTGTTGCATCTTCTTACATGCTCCTTTGCGTCGTGTTGGAGGGTGGGCCAGTAGTATCCTGCCCTCAAAATTTTCCGAGCTAGCGAACGTCCGCCAGGATGCTGCGCATTGATTCCTTCGTGGACTTCCCTGAGTACGTGTGGGATGTTTTCCTCCTCTACGCATCTGAGGAGGGGTGTAGAGAATCCTCGACGATACATACGTCCGCCCACTAAAGAGTATGAGCATGCCCTTCGTCGTATAGTACTGGCCTCTTTTGAGTCGGTTGGTAACTCTCCTTTGGTTAGATAATTGAACACTGGGGTCATCCAGCAACCCGTGTCGCCCACGACGTTAATGTGTACGCAGGCTGAGGAGTGTCCGATACTTGGTCGGGGGAGCAGTTTTTGTATGACGGACTTGTTGTTCCCTTTCCTTTTAGTGCTCGCCAGTTTGGACAGGATATCTGCGCGAGCGTTTTTTTCTCGAGGAACGTGTTTAACTTCCACACTCTTAAACCGTTTTATCTCGTCTTTTACGAGGGCTAGATACTCGGCCATGCTGTCACTTCTAGCCTGGAAATCCCCTCGGACTTGGCTTGCAACCAATTGGGAATCCGTGCAAACTGTGATCTCTTCTGCTTCTAGGTCGGTTGCGAGCCGTATGCCCGCCAGGAAGGCTTCATATTCTGCTTGGTTGTTAGACGTGGGGAAAGATAAAGTCAAGGATACTTCGATGACGTTCCCTTCTTCGTTCTCCAAAATGATACCGGCCCCGCTGCCCGTCGGGCCAGATGCGCCGTCCACGAAAATAACCCACTTGGACGAAGCTTTCGGGTCTTGCCCGGTGAAGGCAAGTTCAGCCACGAAGTCGGCCAGCGCTTGAGCTTTGAGGGTCTGTCTTCCTTCAAATTTGATGTCGAACTCAGATAGTTCTAGTGGCCATTTTAACATTCGGCCGGCCATGTCTGGTCTACCGAGCAACAGTCTTATGGGTTGATCGGTCCTTATGATGATGGTGTGAGCTAGGAAGTAATGGCGTAGTCTTCTTGCTGCGAGAAGGAGGGCCAATGCGACCTTTTCTATCTGAAGGTACCGAATTTCCGGGACGTGGAGAGCTTTGCTCGTGAAATACACGGGCTTTTGCCCATCGGGCCGTTCGCGCACAAGGGTTGTGCTCACTACTTCGTTCGCGACCGCGAGGTAGAGATACAAAGTCTCCCCCTCTTCTGGTCTGGATAAGACTGGAGGTTCACTTAATGCTTTTTTCAGGTGGGATAGTGCTAGCTCGCATTCTGCCGTCCATTCGAAAGTTGCTTCTTTACGGAGGAGCTTGTAAAAGGGGAGAGCGTGTTGAGCTGATTTTGCTACAAATCGAGCGAGGGAGGTAATGACCCCGTTTAGTGATTGTATGGACTTCTTGGACGTGGGGGTTGGGAACTCCGCGAACGCTCGACACTTATCGGGATTTGCCTCGATGCCTCGCTCAGTTAAATAGAATCCAAGGAATTTTCCTGCTCGGACACCAAAGGTGCATTTCTCAGGGTTGAAGCGCATTTTGCACTTTCGTGCCTGGTCGAACACTTTGCGCAAATGGGATGCGTGGTCCGTTTCTCGTTGAGATTTGACGATCATGTCGTCCATGTATACTTCGAGCATGTCTCCGATTTCGTTTTGGAAAACTTTATTCATCATGCGCTGATACGTCGCTCCTGCATTTTTTAGACCGAAGGGCATAATGTTATAAAAGTAATTGCCCTACTCGGTCATGAAGGCCGTGTATTTTTTGTCAGACACGGCCATGGGTATTTGATTGTACCCCGAATATGCGTCCATGAAGGATAATAACTTGTATCCAGACGAATTGTCGACAAACTTGTCGATGTTAGGCAAAGGGTATGCATCTTTCGGGCATGCCCGATTGAGATCGGTATAATCAACACACATCCTCCATTTTCCACTAGATTTTTTCACAAGTACAACGTTTGAGAGCTAGGTCGTATACCTGGCCTCGGTTACAAATTTAGCCTCTATGAGGTCTTTAACAGCAGATTCGGCAGCATCAGTCTTCTCGCTCGACTGCTTCCTCCTGCGTTGAGCGACCGCTTTATGTCTTGGGTCGATAGAAAGGTGGTGACAAGCTGATTCGGGGTCGAGCCCTGGCATTTCTGCGGCGCTCCATGCAAACAAGTCTGCGTTCCCTTTGAGGCAAGCTTCTAACTGTTGCTTCACAAGTTCGGGCATACGTGCCCCGATCTTGACGCACCGGGCAGGATCCTCTCCCAAGGGAATTAGCTCGAAATCTCCGTCTGGTATTGGTCGGGCTAAGGCCTCTACTGGTCTCTGGACGCTCTCGCTACTATCTGAAAACCTGCAGTCTAGATCGATCGAATCGACTTGAGGGAAAGCCTTGGGCGCATCTGGCGAATCCAATGTCGGGGGACTTGGTTGGTACGATATCGAGATGAGGCCTTTTGATGCTGCCTCGAAACATCTGCGGGAAGCGTCGACGTCTCCGTGCAATGTGGCGACTCTGCCTGAAGTAGTATAGTACTTCATCTTCAAGTGGACGGTGGACGACACGGCTATCAACTCGGCTAAAGTTGGTCGTCCTAATATGCATTGGTATAGCGACGGGCAATCCACGACAAGGAATTGGACCCTCACCGTCCTGGCTGTCTCGCCCGCCCCAAAAGTGACAAAGAGGTCAACATAACCCCACGGTCGGGATACTGCTCCGTTGAAACCTTGCAGGTCTGATCCGACGTATGGAGTCAGATGTGTTTCGTTCAGTTGGAGTGTTGAAAACAGTTGGGAGTACATGATGTCGCATGAACTACCTTGGTCCACTAATATCCTCCTTACATCGAAGTTCGCGATGCGCGCTCGGATGAGTAAAGGAATGCTGGCATTGGGTGCTCCTCCCAGGAGCTCTTCTCGATAGAATACGAGGGGTATGGAACCTTCCCTCGGTGGATCTAAAGTGGCATTTTGCGCGGGCCCTTTGGCGATTAACTGATCGAATTTTCTCTTCACGGAACCGACCGTGATTTTATTGAAGCCTCCTCCTGATATGACCATCGCCGAAGGGAAAGCCTCCCATGGACTGTGGGAGGAGAGGTATCCCGCGCCTTTGGTGTGGTCTGGTAAGAAGAAATCTTTCGGGCGATAAATGCTCAGGGCGACCTGCATGTTAGCGTCCGCAGGGATGGGCACGTCCTCTTCGATTTTCTGGGTCTCTTGCGTATCCTGTCGAGGATTATCTCTGGACTTTGTGAACTGTTTCAGGTGCCCGTCTTTGATGAGGATTTTGATCGCGTCCTTGAGGTGGATGCAATCCTCTGTGTTATGCCCATGACTCTTGTGGAACCTGCAGTATTTCGTTTTATCTGTGCCGGGCTTGCTAGGTTATTGCCTCGGAAAACGTACTCATGCCTGTTTGAATTCCGAATTAGCGCATTCAGACAAAATTTTCTCCCTGGAGGCTAGGAGGGGCGTGTATTCGTGGAAACGACCGATAGGTCCCCGATGCTCCCGCGGTTCACGGGAACGTTCGTCTTTTCTTTTGTCTCCTCCCCGACGAGATGTCGAGGGTTCATCGACTCGGTGTGGTTTGGCTTCTTCACGACGTCGAGCGTCTCTTACTGAACTGGCCGCTTGCTTTTCTTCATATTGGATGTAAGCTTGGGCTTTTAGCAAGAACGCGTCAAGGGTGGCCGGGGTTTCAATACCGACCGCCCGATGGAAATCGGTCGAGGGGCGCAACCCTCGTTCCAGCAGATACTTTTTCATGTCGTCGGTCGTGGATACTTGAACCGCCTCTTTATTGAACCTTTCGATGTAAGTTCGTAAAGGCTCGTCCCTCCCTTGGATTATTTCTTCGAGCGAAGCCTCTGTCTTAGGGTGTCGTCTTGATGCAGTAAAGTGCCTAGAGAACGTGCGCCCAAGTTGTTTCCACGACGTGATGGATTCAGCCTCAAGGCTTTTGTACCACATCATTGCCCCTTTCCTCAGCGTCGTGGGAAAGAGCCGACATTTAATTGCTCCCCGAACACCCCGATAGTCGAGCAAGGCATCGATGTTTTCGATGTGTTCGTCTGGGTCGGTGGTCCCGTCGTATGAGCCTAAAGGAGGAGATTTCTCCAAGCCTCTTGGGAGCTTGGCTGCCATAATTTCAGAAGATAGGGGGCCACGAGCGTCTTCGTCGTCGCTGGAAACAAGTGATGACCTGTGATCGCGTTTCTTTGTTCTTCGAGGGGAAGCGGATCTTGATCTGCTCTTTCTTGATTTTCTTCTAGGAGAGGGTGGTGGAGACGAGTGACGAAAGCGTTTGTTGCCTGTTGACTCGTCGGTGTTTCCTCTTCTTTTCTTCGGAGGAGACGGAGCGCGCTCCCCTTGGGGTCTCTTGGGAGACAGAGGTCGACGAGAATTATCTTCAAGCCGGGCGATCTTTTCACCATGAGCGAGGAGTAACAAGTTTGTTTGGTTTAGGATTTCGGCCAACGCTGCGAAATCTGACCCCGAAGGAGTCGAAGGAAAAAGAGTTTCCAGGCGACTCTCCAAGGGTTGGTCACGGTCGGGTGAAGGTGATGCTGCCTTCCCTTCTGGTTGGTTGTGCACGGTATCATCCTGTAGGAGAGGCTGGACGTTGCTCTCATGTTGCGTGAGAATCATGCCATCATTCGATCGATTTTCCTGGTTGTCCCGAGCAGCCATGGATCTTGTTAAAACTTTTGTTCTTTGAGGATCTTGAAAGAAGAACGGGGAAGTTAGAGTTTCCCACAGACGGCGCCACCTGATCGTACCTGGAGATCAGGATCCGATACGGCTGGACTCGAGAGCGGGCGGAAGTAGTCGTTGAGGAGAAAAAGGGGTGTACCTGCAACACACTCCGATGCCAAAGTAAGTATCCGAGCAAGAGTGAGCAAGTACTAGTATTAGGGTTGAGAGTTGAATACCTGCCCCTCTCAAATGAGAGGG
>OZ014522.1:316391189-316393689 GCA_963966055.1 Lathyrus aphaca
TTAGACATGGCTGATGACCAACCTGAGGAAGTTCCTAAAAAAGTATCCGCGGAAGAAGAAATTCGAAGAGTCATCACAGTAATGAGAAGGGTGGTCCAAGGAAGATCTCGAGGCATCATACTAGATGTCTATTGGAGCACCCAGGGACAACTTATAGAACCTAATGGGCATACCTTAACTAGTTTTATCGGTGCACTAGTAAGGAATGAAATTCCCATTACATGTGATGATTGGAGAAACAAAGAGCTGAAAGAGTCCAAAGATAAAATTTGGAGTGAGATAAAGGTACAATCATTTGGCCCTTAATTATACGGTATCAATTATGTTTTTTCAATTACCGATACTAACTATCAATCTGTATGTTTTTCTTAGCGATGTTTTAACATCGAAGAAGAAAGAAGAGGCTTTTGTATGAAATTGGCCGGAAAGCTTCTAAGAGGGTTTCGGACATTTTTATCATCCAAGTTCCTTAAGGATGCGGATGGTAATTTTGTGGATGCGGAGCTTCCCAAAAAATATGAAAGTTTGATATCGGCTGAAGAATGGGAAGCTTTCAAATCCAAAAGACAAGACCCGGTTTTTCAAAGAATAAGTGCTACAAATCGGGAAAGAGCATCAAGTCCCGCATATCCGTACCGAAAAGGACGTGTCGGATATGGACGGTTAGAACAATCCATGGTAAGTATTTATAAATTGCGATAACAAATTTGTTCATTATATATTAGTTTTATCTGATCAAATTGTATGACTTAATGTGTAGCTGCAGAAGGAGGAAAGTTCAGAATCATCTCTTCTTGCACATGTTTTGTGGAAGGAAGCCCGTGTGGGCAAATCTGGAGTTCCTCAAGAAGAAGTTTTACAAGTATACCAGAAATGTGTAAGTATAACATTTTTTCATTAATTGAATAACATTTTTATACACAAATATTTGACAAGTGTACGGTATTCATCTGATTTTTCAGGAGGAGCTATCTCAGTCTTTATCTCCCGATGATACTAGGAGCATACTTGGTCGGGCATTAGATGTCCCTGAGTATTCTGGTCGGGTGAGGGGTAAGGGATTTGGAGTCACTCCGACCTCCATGAGTATTAAAAAAGGAAAGGCTCCTAGTAATCGAGAGCTTCATGCAAGAATGGAAGCCATGCAAGCTGAGCTTGATGCATTGAGGAGAGAAAGAGAGGCTAGCGCCTCAACAGTATACAGAGATGCTTCGGACAAAGACAATATCAACTGTACCTTTCAGCCGAACATTCCAGAGGTAATTACATATAATTGTCTTAAATTGAACTATTTGCTTAAATTATGTATTTGACATATATACACATTAACGATTTCTTGTTATTATTGGTTTTAGGGCATTTCCCATTGTCAGCTGTATTTGTCGTCACCATACTATCGGATGGTTGGCAAGGGAAAAGTGCATAACGTTAGCGGAGTATTACTCCACACTAGAGAGCTCCCTGCTGGATGTTTGAAGGTATCAGTTGATATTGCAGTTGAGCCGAATGCAACATTACCATATCCTAGCGATGATTCGGATGCAACAACGGTGCACGAAGCAGTAGGTTCGTTTGTTGCATGGCCGACAAACCTCATATGCGTAGGATATGAGGTATGATTAAAACTTATGTTAACTTCCTTGGTATATTCAAAGTTTAAAATTTATGCTTAAAATTTTACTTACATATTTTCCTATGTTAAATAGACTCCCACAAAATCCAAATCAAAAGATAGTGCGATTCCACGGCATACCGAGTCCACGGTTTCAAGAAAAGAGGTAATATACAATTATATGACATATATTCATGGAAGTTGTTACATTCTTAATTTGATCTAACTATTTATATGACATGTAGCTTCAAGAAAATGAGGCTAGCAATGCCTCCGCACAACAAAAAAAGGAGGTTAGCAACGCCTCCGCACGGGTACAAAGTTCTGGTGCTAAGAAGTCCGTAGCTAGGAAAAAACCTACCACCAAGTATAGGTCATGCCTCAGGACATTTCTAGAGATGACCGATATACCGACCGGAGGTGTTCGGACTATACCTATGGAGGTAGGGATTTTCAGCTTTGATTACGAACAAATGATTGGTAATGAGGACTTCATGCAAGTTTTTGGTCGTGAAGAAATCGGCGTCAACGTTGTCAATACATATGTTAGGTAAATCCGGACTACTTTGTTTTATTAATTAAACAACTTATTTTAATGATGTTTACTTTATGTTAATGATGTTTTTATATTAGGTTTTTGCATGACAAATTGATGCGCCCCAATGGTTTGGACGTGTCATTCGGATTCTTAGCACCCGCGACCGTCAACTATAGTTTAATGATAAGTAGACCGGATACCGTGACGGAGTACGTTCTTCGGATCCTCATGGAGAATAAAGATGCGGAGAAGTTGTTTTTTATACTGTTTAATACCGGGTTAGCATTTCATTCTAAATTCATCTATTATAATTATTTTCCAAGTTACCATCTAACATTTGCCTAATCATT
>OZ014522.1:316403689-316406189 GCA_963966055.1 Lathyrus aphaca
AGACTAGACTGACCGAGGCGAGCGGTTCAGGTTCAGGTCCTTTGGTCCAGGGCTCTCCGGTGGCATCCACTGGCTCTTTGATGAAGAAACATAAAACGACGGCTACAGTGGACCTGACGGTCGGTGCTCCTCCGAAGCCAAAGCATGGGATACCCCCGTGCTTCGTTGTTCGGAACTTTTTCGAGGGGAATAGTATGGAGGTGGACCGGGCGGACTCTCTTTTCCTGGAAGGGATGGACCGTGCTGCTCGGCGGCTTTCTTTGGCCCAGGACGCGAGCGCCGTTATGCGGGTCTTAACCATGGCTTGGATGACGGCCGAGGGGTCCCCTATGCTGGAGTGGGAGAACAGCAAGCTCAAGGAGCAGTTGGCTGTTTCCGAGGCCAAGCTGACGGCGGCCACAGAGGAGGCAAAAAAGGTCACCACGGAATCGGCTGAACGGGCTACGGTCATTGCCAAATTGGAGGTCGACAAAAAGAGGATGCTTGAGCAGAATAAGAAGCTGAAGGACGCTTTTTGCCCCAAGGAGGATGAGGACGAGGATACAAAACATCTGGTGACAAGGGCTCAGTTTCTCGCTCGGATCGACCAAGATATGGAAGATCTGAACGCGTCGACTGAGTTCAGATTCCTGAATGCAGTGGAGCAAGTGAAAGCTCTCCATCCCGACCTAGCCCTGGATGTCAACCGGATGAATTATCTCTACAAGGTGGTGGATGGATAGGTTGTAGTCCCTGCTGACTTGGTGGTGGCCGACTCTCAGCCGGGGATGACTGCTCAGCCTGACCAACCAGAGGAGCAGCTGGGCCAGGGGGAAGCTCTTGCAGAAGAAAGCCGGCCGATGGGTGAGGATAATTAATTAATGGCCTGCGTGCCTTTATAATTTATGATGTATTTTGTTTTGGGGGGCGTGGCCCCCTTTATTTGTAATTCCGAATAAGTCGGCTTTTTGGTGCCGCATTTCTTCTAAATGTTAAGTGTTCGATCCTAGTGGTCGATTGTGTATATTGTTTGCTCGTGATAATGCGTCCGTCGGAGGACATAGTTTATTTGTTATTTTTACTAAGTGTTTGACGCTCGTATTCGCATTAGTTAGAAGCAATTGGATGGATACGGGGGAGTATGGACGATCTGTTGGTTAGGGGAACCAATCAGTGTTGGGGGGTTTTACCCTCGATCGGTGCTCGAGCCAAGATAAAGGCCCGAGCTCCGTGGCGTGAACGTCCCATCGCGAGCTGGAGTTCTGCCTGGTCGTGGTACTTAGGCGACGTCGGACTCGTTTGAGTATCCGTTCGTGCAACAAGTTTTTCTTTTGCTCGAAAAGAGGTCTTGCTTTATTTGTGATATTTGGACTGACGTGCTCGTACCTAGGCACTCAGTTAGTCTCTCTTTCTCTTCCCCTGGGAGTTGAGTAAGGTGACTGGTTTATCTATAATATTGTTTAAGTTTTTCGGCGTTCCAAGGCCGAGCGAGTTCCTCCCCGTGTAGGTTTTCTAAGTAATAAGCACCGTTCTCGGTTTTTGCTCGAACACGATATGGGCCTTCCCAGTTGGGCGTTAGTTTTCCCTCGCGTGGATCCCTGTGGTTTCTTCTAAGGACGAGGCTGCCTACTTCGAACGTCCGCCTGATGACCTTGGAATCATACCGAGCGGCTATCTTTTGTTTGAGAATGGTTTCTCGAAGAGCGACTTCCGATCGAATTTCTTCGACCATGTCGAGCTCATCTCTTAAAGCTTCAGCATTGATACCTTGTTCCATGGGGAATTCCATGCGTCTCGATCGGACATGCATTTCTATTGGGATTACTGCTTCGGTCCCATATGCTAATCGAAATGGGGATTCTCCGATCGTTGAATGGGGAGTGGTTCTATATGCCCATAATACGCTATGTAACTCCTCGACCCAATGTTTCTTATGCTCGTCCAACCTTCGCTTCAAACCTCTCAGAATTACCCTGTTTGCGGCTTCGGCTTGCCCGTTAGTTTGAGGGTGCTCGACTGAAGCGAAGTGTTGTTTTGTCCCCATTGACGCAACGAATTCTTTGAAATGTTTATCCGTGAATTGAGTCCCGTTGTCGGTCACAATGGCGAGGGGCACTCCGAACCGGGCGAGGATGTTTCTTTTGAAGAATCGAAGTATATTGAGTGCGGTGATTTTGGCCAGGGCCTCAGCTTCTATCCATTTGGTGAAATAGTCGACGCCTACAATTAAGTATTTGTTCTGACCAGACCCAACGATGAATGGTCCTAAAATGTCCATTCCCCACCATGCGAACGGCCAGGGGGATGATAATGATTTTAGCTCGGATGGGGGTGCTATGTGCACGTCTCCATGTCGTTGGCATCTGTCGCATCTTCTTACATGCTCCTTTGCGTCGTGTTGGAGGGTGGGCCAGTAGTATCCTGCCCTCAAAATTTTCCGAGCTAGCGAACGTCCGCCAGGATGCTGCGCATTGATTCCTTCGTGGACTTCCCTGAGTACGTGTGGGATTTTTTCCTCCTC
>OZ014522.1:318358689-318361189 GCA_963966055.1 Lathyrus aphaca
GCAAATAAATAGGCCGAAGCCCCATCGTGAATGTTATGAAATGCAATGATGCGCTACATCGAAAAATTCATCAAAACAATTTGCATCATTCATTTCAATCAGCAGAACAACCATCAAATAATCATATATATATATATATATATATATATATATATATATATATATATATATATATATATATATATATATATATATATATATATATATATATATATATATAATATATATATATATATATATATATATATATATATATATATATATATATATATATATATATCATCATGACATTACACCCTGAACACTGGTTCTCTAACCACTCTGACACATCAAAGATTAACCCTTACCCGGTAATTTATAAGGTAATTATAAGGTTATTTCACAAACTCATTTATCAAAAACTATTGCATTTTTCTCGTTTCTATTCATCAAAATAAAGTTCAGTTTGTGCTCTTTCCGACGCTTCAAACGGAATGCGAATCGGACTTACGGTTTAAAAGATATAAATTTTCAAAGAATTAAAATTTGTCATCACAACAATGTTAACCGGTTAACCCATAGCGTTAACCGGTTAACGCCGACGAAATTCCAGAATTTTCCAAAAATTACAATGGTTAACCGGTTAACCCATAGCGTTAACCGGTTAACGCACGTTTTTCAGCAGTTCTCTGCTATACAATTGCAGACTGTCCCAACACCAAAAATCCCCCAAACCCCATTACGGATTTCACATCATAACACTCAAAAACCATTCAAAAACATCAATTAAACCTCAACAACATCCAGATAACAATTATACAAACAAATATACATTTATAACTCATTCCAATCGCTCTAATTCATCAAGATTTCTCATAAAACTCAACCTAACTCAAAACCCAAAAAACCCCTAAAACTCATACCATCCTAATCCATTCATATTCCAATTCCTATACATTTATCATAGATTATAAAAACTCCCCATACCTTAGAGAATTTCTTCGCTTTACACTCTTTTCTGGGGTTCTCCACAGCCTCCTGACTCTGAGCTTCTCCTTTCTTCAGAGCACTTCTCCAAACACGATAGAAAACAAAAAAATGAGAAACTGATCGTATTCTCTTCTTTGGATATATTATCCCAGTTTAGCCTTTTCCCACCTTACCCTCATAATTTCACAAAAAGACCACCTTACCCTTTTCTTTAATATATTTTTAAAAATAATAATAAAATAGCATAATAAAACATTATTTATCCTTATTATATAAAAATACTCATTTTCTCCAAAATTCTCAAAATAATCCAAACTCTCCAATTTTTCTAATTTAATTAAATAAATGATTAAATAATTAAATTTAAATTTTCGGGGCGTTACAACTCTCCCCTACTTAAAGAATTTTCGTCCTCGAAAATTACCTGAAGTAAATAGAGTCGGATATGACTCCCTCATCTGATCTTCGCGCTCCCAAGTCCAACTTTCTCCAGCTAGTCCTCCCCACAATACCTTCACTAAAGCAATTTCCTTGCCTCGAAGTCGCTTCAATTCCCTACCATCAATCCTTACTGGTACAGCTTCAATCGTCAGATTATCTCTCACCTGAACATCATCTATCTGAATTACATGCGACGGGTCCGGAATGTACTTCCTCAACTGTGATACATGGAATACACCATGTAAATTCGCAAGGGAGGGAGGTAAAGCCACACGATAGGCCACTTCCCCTATCCTCTGCATAATCTGATACGGGCCGATGAAACGTGGAGTGAGCTTTCTAGATTTCAAAGCTCTTCCCACACCAGTCATAGGAGTAACTCTTAAGAACACGTGATCTCCTTCTTGGAACTCAAGTGTTTTCTTCTCTTATCGTGATAACTCTTTTGACGACTCTGCGACATTTTCATTCTTTCTTGAATCATTTTTATCTTTTCAGTTGTTTCTTGGACAATTTCTGGCCCAAGCACCAAATTCTCTCCTGACTCATACCAACATAATGGGGTACGACAACGTCTACCATACAACGCCTCATATGGAGCCATCCCGATACTAGCATGAAAATTGTTATTGTACGTAAACTCAACCAACGACAAATGACTATCCCAAGACCCTCCTTGATCTAACACACAAGATCTCAGCAAATCTTCTAAAGATTGGATTGTTCTTTCTGTCTGGCCATCCGTTTGCGGGTGATAAGCAGAACTCATCCTCAACTTAGTACCCAAGGCATCCTGCAAACTCTTCCAAAACCTCGACGTAAACCGCGGATCTCTATCCGATACAATACTTGAAGGTACACCATGCAACTTCACAATTTCCTCAATATAAATCTCAGCTAATCTTTGCATGGAATGGTTAATTCTCATCGGCAAGAAATGTGCCTACTTAGTTAACCGATCAACAATTACCCAAATCGAATCATTACCTCTAGCAGTCTTAGGTAACCCAGTCACGAAATCCATGGAAATACTATCCCATTTCCACTCAGAAACATTCAATGGTTGCATCATACCTGAAGGTCTCTGATG
>OZ014522.1:318366189-318368689 GCA_963966055.1 Lathyrus aphaca
ACAATTTGTCTTAACTTAGATCAAAGTTTTGGAGATAGAAACATCACAAATTTACGCATTTATTTACTAATTGATTTTTTTTTAATAACTCTTATGAACTAAGAAAAATTATTAAGAAAAATAATAACTCCAGCATAAGTATACGACACATAGTGTCAATTAATTCTCACTACTATTAAAAAAAAAATCTTAATTATTCCTCAATAATTAACAATGATTTAAAACTTGATTTTTAGGAAAATTAATAACCTCACCAATTTCA
The DNA here is from genome assembly GCA_963966055.1 of Lathyrus aphaca. Taxonomy (NCBI): domain Eukaryota; kingdom Viridiplantae; phylum Streptophyta; class Magnoliopsida; order Fabales; family Fabaceae; genus Lathyrus; species Lathyrus aphaca. The sequence continues at coordinate 318,366,452 of OZ014522.1, forward strand.
TTCTCTAAACTCTTGAACTTGTCTTTTCTACAACATTTATATATTCATTTTATTTAATCATGTTGCTTAGTGAAATTTTAAAATCTAATCATATTATAAATCAAGATCTGTATTTTTAAATTAAATTATGGTATAGAAATATTACTTTTAAATTTAATCTTTGAATATTTAGTTGGTACTTTTTATTCTTATCCCATACATTCAAAAATCAAATCAAATCTCTTTGTTCTTTATTTACAATGCTATTTCTAAAAAAATAAAAAGCAGCAAATATTTTTTCTCTGATTGAAATTTAAGTATTTTGGTTAAGGTTATGATTTCTTTATCATTGACATTAATTTATTTAAACTCTAAATTAGTATTATTTTGACCTAAAAAAAATATTAAATATTTTTCTTCTCAGTGTCATAATTAAGTTAGATAATATTCATATCAATTATCATTCAGATTAAGAAATTTCCTAATTAGTTCAATCACATTTAATTGTCTTTGGTCTAATTTATCTATAAATATTATTCGTTTTTACACACTGAGGGAACCGACAATACACATAAAAAAAACCCTAAAAAAGTTGTTGTTCTTCGCATCGAAGAACAACAACATCTAAACCCTAAAACTTCTACCGACTTTTATCAAGGATAAAGGGTGAAGATCATATAAGGAGACAAAAATCAGAATTGGTGTCTTGGGGATCAAGGATTGAGACCGGTGACGGGAAAAAAAGTAAGGAGCTCAAATAAATTATTTTGCCACCGGGATAAACCTCGATCCCGTAGGTTAGTTTTCTTTTACCACTAATATTTATAATCAGCATGTTGTTGTATGATATTGTGACTGATGCTTATATTTAAATTGGATTGTTCGATATTGTGGTGAGGCTTGATACTTAAATTGGATTATTATGGGGAAATATTGTTTAATTGGATGAACAGTATTTTTAAATTCAAACCATTAACTTTTTTCTTAATCCATTAGTCATTGTACACTATACTTACTTACGTAAGTAGGGTTTGTGACCATTCAGGTCTAAATTTCTATAAAAAATATATATATTATTAAAATTAAGAAAATACTATCTAATTATTAATTCTTAATTCTTAATTATTCGGAAAGTTTTATAAAGAACTTAAAGTATATAGGGTTTTACTAATTACTAAGTGGAAATCACCATAAGTCATAATTCTAGGCAAATATACTTTAAGCCTATTATTAGAAAATACATATATTGTTTTAAATTAAAAGCCAGTATAAATCAAATTTTTACATAAACTATATCAACCACACAAGTTTTTTTATTGTACAATACAATCTTATTAACAGTGAAGCAAAAAGCGCATAAATGGAATTTATTTAGTCATTTAATATACTTCTGGAATAGTTTAATTTTTGGAATATATTTAATAATTAGGGATCAAGTATTAATGTGCATTTGGAATTTTGGACTTAATAAATTAATATAATATTAATTTTAGGGATCAAGAAATAAATTAATATTAATTTTAAGAATTGACTTATTAGTTTAAATATTAATCTATTTAAGGGAAAATTATTTGATTGTAATATTAATAATTTGAGGTTAGTAAAATGTTTAAGGTTAAAGTGATAATATTAATTTGGTTTTTTTCATAATTAATTAAATTGGGTTTAGTTTATAACGTAGGGGTTTTATTATAATCTATTATAAAATATGAGATTATTTGATTTTTTTTTCTATAAACAAAAATGGGGGTTACTGTAGTTTTCTATAAATTGAAATTTATTTACTTGGTTAATTTATAATTTGGGTAATTAATAAATTTGGATTTATTATAATAATAAATTATTTGGGATTTGTTTTCTTAAACTATTTATTTACTTTGATTGAGATTTAAATTGGGATTATATGGTTAGGGATATAATTAGGATAATATTTAGGGTTTAATTGATATAATAAAGGGGATTAAAATATAAAAAAGATAATTATGGATTATTTGATTAATTAAGATGTTACTTTTAGGGTTGGATTTAATAATTAAGAATGAAAGGATTAATATATCTATGGTTAGCATTTAGGGATTAATAATAAATAAAATTAACTATTATTTTAGATTTAATATAAGTTTAAGGGTTAATAGGATCAATTTGATATTCTATTAAAATTTTGGACTTTCATGATTTATTTAATAAATTTAAAATATTTACAATTTTGGGATTCAACTATAAATTTGTAGTATTATATTTGATTTTGTGTTTATAAAT
>OZ014522.1:318406189-318411189 GCA_963966055.1 Lathyrus aphaca
CCGGTTAACGCTGACGAAATTCCAGAATTTTCCAAAAATTACAATGGTTAACCGGTTAACCCATAGCGTTAACCGGTTAACGCACGTTTTTCAGCAGTTCTCTGCTATACAATTGCAGACTGTCCCAACACCAAAAACCCCCCAAACCCCATTACGGATTTCACATCATAACACTCAAAAACCATTCAAAAACATCAATTAAACCTCAACAACATCCAGATAACAATTATACAAACAAATATACATTTATAACTCATTCCAATCGCTCTAATTCATCAAGATTTCTCATAAAACTCAACCTAACTCAAAACCCAAAAAACCCCTAAAACTCATACCATCCTAATCCATTCATATTCCAATTCCTATACATTTATCATAGATTATAAAAACTCCCCATACCTTAGAGAATTTCTTCGCTTTACACTCTTTTCTGGGGTTCTCCACAGCCTCCTGACTCTGAGCTTCTCCTTTCTTCAGAGCACTTCTCCAAACACGATAGAAAACAAAAAAATGAGAAACTGATCGTATTCTCTTCTTTGGATATATTATCCCAGTTTAGCCTTTTCCCACCTTACCCTCATAATTTCACAAAAAGACCACCTTACCCTTTTCTTTAATATATTTTTAAAAATAATAATAAAATAGCATAATAAAACATTATTTATCCTTATTATATAAAAATACTCATTTTCTCCAAAATTCTCAAAATAATCCAAACTCTCCAATTTTTCTAATTTAATTAAATAAATGATTAAATAATTAAATTTAAATTTTCGGGGCGTTACAACTCTCCCCTACTTAAAGAATTTTCGTCCTCGAAAATTACCTGAAGTAAATAGAGTCGGATATGACTCCCTCATCTGATCTTCGCGCTCCCAAGTCCAACTTTCTCCAGCTAGTCCTCCCCACAATACCTTCACTAAAGCAATTTCCTTGCCTCGAAGTCGCTTCAATTCCCTACCATCAATCCTTACTGGTACAGCTTCAATCGTCAGATTATCTCTCACCTGAACATCATCTATCTGAATTACATGCGACGGGTCCGGAATGTACTTCCTCAACTGTGATACATGGAATACACCATGTAAATTCGCAAGGGAGGGAGGTAAAGCCACACGATAGGCCACTTCCCCTATCCTCTGCATAATCTGATACGGACCGATGAAACGTGGAGTGAGCTTTCTAGATTTCAAAGCTCTTCCCACACCAGTCATAGGAGTAACTCTTAAGAACACGTGATCTCCTTCTTGGAACTCAAGTGTTTTCCTTCTCTTATCGTGATAACTCTTTTGACGACTCTGCGACATTTTCATTCTTTCTTGAATCATTTTTATCTTTTCAATTGTTTCTTGGACAATTTCTGGCCCAAGCACCAAATTCTCTCCTGACTCATACCAACATAATGGGGTACGACAACGTCTACCATACAACGCCTCATATGGAGCCATCCCGATACTAGCATGAAAATTGTTATTGTACGTAAACTCAACCAACGACAAATGACTATCCCAAGACCCTCCTTGATCTAACACACAAGATCTCAGCAAATCTTCTAAAGATTGGATTGTTCTTTCTGTCTGGCCATCCGTTTGCGGGTGATAAGCAGAACTCATCCTCAACTTAGTACCCAAGGCATCCTGCAAACTCTTCCAAAACCTCGACGTAAACCGCGGATCTCTATCTGATACAATACTTGAAGGTACACCATGCAACTTCACAATTTCCTCAATATAAATCTCAGCTAATCTTTGCATGGAATGGTTAATTCTCATCGGCAAGAAATGTGCCTACTTAGTTAACCGATCAACAATTACCCAAATCGAATCATTACCTCTAGCAGTCTTAGGTAACCCAGTCACGAAATCCATGGAAATACTATCCCATTTTCACTCAGAAACATTCAATGGTTGCATCATACCTGAAGGTCTCTGATGTTCTATCTTTGACTTCTGACATGTCAAACAAGCATATACAAATTCAGCAATGTCTCTTTTCATACTCGGCCACCAAAACAACCTGCGTAAATCTTGATACATCTTCGTAGCACCAGGATGAATACTCAGTCGACTCTTGTGCCCCTCTTCTAAAATACTCTTTTTAATTCCCACAATATCCGGAACATATACTCTATCTCGAAATCTTAAAACTCCATCTTCATCAACTTGAAAGTCACCTGCATTACCTTGATCAACCAACATCAATTGATCAACTAATTTCAAATCAGATTTCTGACCCTTACGAATCTCTTCCAAAATCTCACTGGTCAGCTTTAACATTCCCAATTTCACACTATCAGTAGTAGTTTCACACAACAAGCTCATGTCTCTGAATTGCTCGATCATTTCCAATTCTTTCACCATAAGCATTGAAATATGCAACGACTTCCTACTCAAAGCATCAGCCACAACATTTGCCTTACCCGGATGGTAATTCAAATCAAAATCAAAATCTTTCAATAATTCAAGCCACTGCCTTTGTCTCATATTTAACTCTTTCTGATCAAACAAGTATCTTAAACTTTTGTGATCACTGAATACTTCAAATTTCGAACCAAACAAGTAGTGCCTCCAAATCTTAAGTACGAACACTACAGCTGCTAACTCTAAGTCGTGAGTAGGATAGTTCCTCTCATGAACTCTTAACTGTCTAGAAGCATAAGCAACCACCTTATTATCCTGCATCAAAACTCCACCAAGACCCATCTTGGAAGCATCACAATAAACTACAAAGGACTCATTTGGATTCGGTAAGACCAACACTAGCGCGGTCGTTAATATTTTCTTCAGTTCTATGAAACTCTCTTCACAAGCAACATCCCACACATACGCTTGACCCTTCCCAGTCAATTGCGTCAATGGTAAAGCTATCTTAGAAAAACCTTCAATGAACTTACGATAGTAACCAGCCAACCCAAGAAAACTACGAATTTCTGTAGCTGACTTCGGAGTCTCCCACTGCAATACCGCATCAATCTTTGAAGGATCCACCGAAATTCCACCACTTGAAATTACATGGCCGAGGAAACTCACTTCCCTTAGCCAAAATTCACACTTAGATAATTTAGCAAACAATTTCTTTTCTCTTAACACTTGCAACACAACTCTCAAATGCTCGGCATGTTCTTCTTCTGATTCAGAATATACCAAGATATCATCTATGAAAACCACCACGAACTTATCCAGATACTCATGAAAGATTCTATTCATATATTCCATAAACACACCAGGCGCATTAGAAACCCCAAACGGCATCACCGTATACTCATAATGCCCATATCTCGTCCTGAAAGCTGTCTTCGGAATATCATCAGCTTTAACTCGAATCTGATGATAACCAGACCTCAGATCAATTTTACTAAAAACACAAGCACCTACTAGCTGATCCATCAAATCATCGATCCTCGGAAGTGGGTACTTATTCTTGATAGTCACTTTATTCAACTGTCGGTAATCGACACACAATCTCATACTACCATCCTTCTTCTTAACAAGAAACACCGGAGCACACCAAGGAGAAACACTGGGTCTAATGAACTTCTTCTCTAACAATTCTTCTAATTGTTTCTTCAACTCATTCAACTCTGAAGCCGAAATTCTATAAGGAGCCATCGAGACAGGACTCGTACCCGGTACTAAGTCCATAGAAAAATCAATCTCACGTTCCGGTGGTAAATCACTTATATCACCAGGAAACACATCTTGAAATTCACAAACCACAGGCAACTCTGCACTGACAGTCTTATCATCAACTTGCAATGAGGTAGACACTGCAAACATCAAAGCTTCATCTAAAACAAGTTCATCCACTTGCTTAGCAGATAAAAACATCAACTCACCATTCCCACTCAAATCAGGGAACTGCACCGTCTTACTATAACAATTAATATGAACATAATTGAATTCCAACCAGTTCATACCAAGGATAACATCGATTTGGTGTAATGGTAGGCACACCAAATCCATCACAAAATTCTTCTCGAAAATTGTCAAAGGACATTTCAAACAGACAAGCATGGTAGTCACAAAACCATTAGCAGGAGTCTCTATTATCATATTACCGTTCATATTAGACAACTTTAAACTCAATCTATTAGCACACTCGAGAGAAATAAATGAATGTGTAGCTCCAGTGTCAATAATAGAAATCAACTCAATATCATTAATAAAACAGGTACCTCTGATCAAGTTGTCTTTCTTTGGAGCTTTTGAACCAGCTAATGCAAAAACTCTTCCAGCATTCTGAGCAGTAGCAGCATTCTTCTTTGGTTTCTGGCATTGGGCGCTGATATGCCCCTGTTCACCCCAATTGTAACAGGTTGGGCCCTCATTAGGACAGTCACTCATCTTATGCCCAAGCTTTCCACAACGGTAACATTTCATAACTCTGGTGGTACACACATCGGCCTTATGACCTGTCTCTCCACACTTGTAACACTTAACAGGTACATTAGCAGCTCCCCTACTTTGCTTCTTCTCATCAGATGCCTTCTGCTTCCCTCTATCACCAGTAGCTACATAAGGTTTCCCTATATACTGACTCTTTCCTTTCTTCTCGCTCAGCTGTTTAAAGTGAGCTGACCGAGCTCGGCTGTCCTCATCATAAATACGACTCTTATCCACCAACTCTGCATACTTGCGAATTTGTTGGCATCCAATTCTCTCTTAATTTTAGGTCTCATTCCATTCTCAAACTTAAGGCACTTGGAAAGTTCAACATACATTTATATATATATCTATATATATATATATATATATATATATATATATATATATATATATATATATATATATATATATATATATGCATACATACATACATACATACATACATATATATATGCATGCATGCATGCATACATACATACATACATACATACATACATATATACATACATACATACATACATACATATTAGATATCATTTATTTATTTATGGTGTTTTTATTGTCTGATTAAGTTTATTTATTAAATCCATGATGAAATGTAATGTTAAATTTCTG
>OZ014522.1:318433689-318436189 GCA_963966055.1 Lathyrus aphaca
TTCTTCTTCGCAGAAACCACTTTTCCACTTCCACAAAAATTAGAAACCCCCCATTATCTCCTCACTATCCCGTAACCTCCCATTACCCTCAATAAATTCCATTAACCTCTCCATTTATTCCAAACCTCTCACATTCACTTCTTTCACTATAATCAGAACCAAATTCTTCACATTTTTCATTTTCTCACAAAACTCAAAAACCTCTCATCTCTCATTCCCGTACTTGCATGCAATGGAAGAAATCCAATTTAGAGATGGTGAACATGGAGAAACTCAAAGACAAAAGTTTATCAGGTTTCAGAACCGTGAGGTCCAGCCCACTCGGTATGTCGACATTGACTGCTTGAGGGAGTTGGGACTGCTCAACGGCGTGAAGCTCCTGCTTAGGCATGTTGGTTTGTGGCACTTGTGTAGTCAACCACAGCCGACATTCGAACTCATCACATTGGAATTTCTGAGTTCGTTTCAATATGTTACACCTCCCGGTTCATCAAGTCAACTCACCGGCATTGCAAAGTTCAGAATGCTCGGCCGAGAGTTCGAAATCACGCAAACAAGGATCGCCGAACTGTTAGGTTTCGATCACGGAGACGATGCTCATCTCCGTGTGCCGGACATCTTCAGCGAAACCGCTTTCACCTTATGGCACGACATCACCAACACCCGTGCTAATGCCTTTCATACATACATACATAAATACATACATACATATATACATCCAGACATGCATACATACATCCATACATACATACATTCATACTTACATACATACATAAATAAATATATATATATATATATATATATATATATATATATATATACACATTCATACATACATACATACATAAATACATACATATATACATGCATATATACACATTCATATATACACATTCATATATACACATTCATACATACATACATACATGCATATATATATATATATATACACACACACATTCATACATACATACATACATAAATATATTCATATACATACATTCATACCTACATACATTCATATATACTTACATTGATATATACATTTTTTGTTTTTTGTTGTGATATATACTTACATTGATATATACTTTTTTTGTTTTGTGTTGTGATATATATGCATGCATGCATGTATGTATGCATACATGCGTACATACATGTAGACATACATGCGTACGTACATACATACATACATAATATTTTTTGCAGCTTAATATACACACATATATATATATATATATATATATATATATATATATATATATATATATATATATATATATATATATATACACAAAAATAAATACATACATTCATACATACATACATAAATACATACATACATATATATATATATATATATATATATATATATATATATATATATATATATATATATATATATTTATATATATATATATATGCATTCATATATACATACATTCATACATACATAAATTTATACATACATACATACATACATACATACATAAGTATATCTTGGTGTTGTGTTTCTCCGTTAGCCAAACTTATGTCATATTTAGTTAATATAATATTTCTTGCAGCTTAATATATATATATATATATATATATATATATATATATATATATATATATATATATATATATATATATATATATATTGTATATATATACACACACACACACACATACATACATTACATGCATGCATACACACACGCATCCATGCATGCTTGCATACATACATAAATACATACATACATACATACATACATACATATATATATATATATATATATATATATATATATATATATATATTTAAATATATTTATATATATATAAACATAAATATATATATATAAATACATACATACATACATACATATATATATGCATGCATGCAAATATACATACATACATATATATATGCATGCATGCATAGTTAGGAAGCTGAGAACGATTCAACAAGATCAATACAGTCTTGACACCTTAGACTTCCTACTTAAGCATTCCGTTCCGATAATTGTTACGACTACACCTTAAGTTTCAGTTCTAAAAGTAACCCCTAGTAGTTTATACTAGCAGTCAGCACCGTCTGAACACAAACCACGTGGGGAGCCGATGAACATAAGTGTTTGATGCCTAATCTATAATGATCCTTCATATCTCGATGCCAATAAAAGAAATTGCACCAAAGTACACGGTCGCATATAAGAAACGAGAAGTATGAGAAGGAGTCCATTGCGGGTTGGTTCAGAGGTACCTGGTTCTGAACTTGGTAGGGCGTGCTACGGCTCGATCCCCCACAACCTCCAAATCGGATAATATATATAGGGTTGCCACATTCGTGTACCAGACCCCGTGCTTATAAAGGATCAAAGTCACTAACCGGCTACTCCACTATGTGCGTGCTAAGGCAAAGGGCTTAATGTGATTGTGCTAGAATGAAACCGGGTGAAATAAGATCGAAAGACTCTAGGTAGAATCGCAACGCAATTACCGAATGTTTCGTTTAACG
>OZ014522.1:318448689-318471189 GCA_963966055.1 Lathyrus aphaca
TTAATTTCTAATAGCATGAAATATATTTACATCTTATATGAGAAAAATAATTTATAATTATATTTACAACATTTATATGAATCATACTAAATAAATAATTACATTAATAATTAGAAAATAAAATTATTTAGAAAAAATAGGATTAGGTTTTATTCTTTTAGAAAATATTTTAGGGTTTTATTAGAAAATTAGGGTTTGTTTATATACAAAATTTATTTTTAACCAACTATATAAAATTATCTTAACCAATATAAATTATACAAATAAAATTCAAATTGAGAAATCAAGAGTTTTAAATTTTTTTAGAAAATAATTTTAAGAATTGGAATACATAATATATACATGTATAATTTAATTTTTATTAATATTAAGAAAACAATAACACTAATTAATCAAAGAAAATAACACTAATTAATTAAAGAAATTAAAATAAAAAGAATTTGCAAAAAAACTTACCTGGGTGAGGCTTGAACCCATGTCCTTCTGATTACCAGCAACAACACCAACCACTAAGCCAGCCAGGCGCAGGTGACAATAGAAGAGACTCACTTTGTTTTGTGCCTTGCCTTGAAAATCCAGGAAAATAGAGAAATAAAAAGGCCTGGGGTGGGAATCGTACCCAGGACCTTTTGGATGTATATGCGCATGCTTGACCGCCTGGCTGGGAGAGCCCTTCTGGTCATGGATTGACAACAATACATAATATATTATGTTTGCTTTTACCTGGAAAAATAAGGAAAAAATATACATGGCCTGGATTCGAACCCAAGCCAATCACCTAAACGCGCAGCAATCTTACCACCAGGACGAACGTAAGTTTGTGATATAAAACAATACTCAATTCATAAAATATTATGCACCATATTTGAATTCTGGAAAACGCGCGCAGGGCCTTCATCTTCCTCCCATTACCTGCGAAATTTGAAACGATTTCTCCTGCGAATTTTCCTGGGAGTTCTTCATACTTCAAACCTACGAAAAACGAAACTTGCACTAAACAGTAACGATTCGTAAAATTAATTACAGTTTTATGATTCTTGTATCTCATAGAATCTTCCTATGTGTCCAGAATTTATTTAAACTCATTGAATCACCAAACCCTAATTCCAAGAGCTAAACCCTAACAATGGCCGAATCTGTTCTAGGCAAGGAAAATCCAATTAATTTGTCCAGAATCGTTCCTTGGATCATCACAAACACAAAAGCACAAACAAAATTCATTAATAATGCACAAATAAGTGGAATCGAAAAAATGAAATTCAAGGTAAAACTTGATTCGGGTTCATCAATATGTGATGCTATGAGGCAATGTGATGATCAGTTTATGTTCCATGATGATCAAGGAAGCCAACCATGTTCTTATTTTACCTTTTAGAGCCTTGAATCTCCAAATCCGAATATGAGTTTGTGAAGGATTTTTTGAGTTTTGAAGCTTACCTTTGGCTGCTGGAATTCGTCCATGAATGTTAGGTTTGTGTTTAGTATATATATGTGAATCATTCTAGGTCAAAACATTGATTAGTTATGTGGAAACTTTGATCTAAAAAGATTGAAATTGATCAAGTCTTAAAAGTCAAATATTTGTGTATTATGACTTGCTATCTTTGGATCAATCACATTATTTCTTCCTCTTTCAACTTCAATCATCAATTAAGACTTTCTAGAAGCATTATCTTCATCCCAAAATATATTTTCATATTTTACATCTATTTAAAATGATTTTTTATGAATTAAATCAAAATAAATAAAAATAAAATAATAAAAATTATGATTTTTAATCAATTGGGTCGTTCATGATGATATGGTATGGATTGGATCACAACTTGGGCAGCCCATTTGGAAAGAAGTGGTTTTAAACCTCCATTTTCAACATAAACCATCACAAAATTTCCCAACTTTGCAAGGGTACATCTCCCTCAATTTTAAAGGTATGAGGGTGTTCTTGGACATTTTGGAAAGCTTGAAGAGTCCTCTAAACAACCCCATTGGTTTCAGGTCCATATCATTTACCAATCTCAAGTTATGCCCTTTTGAAACTGTTGACTTTTTGTTGACTTTTGAAATGACCTATAATGTCCTAGATCATATCTTTCAAATGAAGCATTTTTAGGCTTAACTTTCAACATAAAAGTTGTAGAGAATTCAATTTCATTCAAAATGAGCTTTGGATGGAGACTTGGTAATGAATTATGTGAAAGTTATGGCTGGTCAAAGTTCAGTTGACTTTTACTGAGGAAACCCTAATTTAGAAACTCCTGATTATTGATGATCTGGAATCTCCTTGATGAATCATGATCAACCCTTGATCAAATGATGAATTTTACTTCATATACTTGATGTTGGCAAAAAATCATGAAGTTTGACTTTGGTTTGACCATAGTTGACCTCAATTTGACTTTTTAACTGCATTGACTGATTTTGACTTATCTGATCATCTGACTGAGCAAACCTTTGAAAAGAGTCTTGAAACTTGTCATGGGGGTTCTTACATACATATAAGATGTCATGAAACTCACTTGAGGTATTGGAAGTCCATTTAGCCTGATTAAAGTCAAAACCCTAGTTTTGGATGCACTGCTTAGGAGGTGCATTGTCTGAGGGAATTGTCAACTTCTTTGACCAATTGTGAACTTTGTGAACCTTGTGAATCTTCATAAAATGTCTTGGGATACTCATGGGAAGTATTGTGAAGCTTGTGAACCTCATGAAGTGGCTTTGTAGACCTCATAAACCTCAGGAAAGCTTTGTAATCATTGTGAATCTTGTGAACCTTGAGAAGCTTCAAGAAGTGACTTGTAGACTTCATGAACCTCATGAAAGGTCTTGTAAATGTTGAGAAGCTTGTGAACCTTGTGAACCTTCTTAGAACACAAAGTCTTGTATTGTGAGGGCAAATTTTGGGGTGCAACACATACATACATACATACATACATACATTCATATATACATACATACATACATTCATACATACATACATTCATATATACATACATACATACATACATACATACATATATACATACATTCATACATACATACATTCATACATTCATACATACATACATTCATATATACATACATACATACATACATACATACATACATACATTCATATATACATACATACATACATACATACATACATTCATATATACATACATACATACATTCATATATACATACATACATACATACATTCATATATACATACATACATACATTCATACATACATACATTCATATATACATACATACATACATACATACATACATACATACATTCATACATACATACATTCATACATTCATACATACATACATACATACTTACATACATACATACATACATTCATACATACATACATACATACTTACATATATATATATATATATATATATATATATATATATATATATATATATATATATATATATATGAATGTATGTATGTATGTATGTATGCATCCATGCATGCATGCATGCATGCATACACACACACATCCATGCATGCATGCATACATACATAAATACAAAAATACATACATACATATATATATATATATATATATATATATATATATATATATATATACATATACATACATATATAAATACATACATATATACATACATACATACATACATACATACATATTTGCATGCATGCATACATACATACATACATACATACATATATACATACATATTATATATCATTTATTTATTTATGGTGTTTTTTTTTTCTGATTAAATTTATTTATCAAATCAATGATGAAATGTAATGTTAAATTTCTTTTAATGGTAATGATAACGATTATTTATATAATGTTTATTTTAATTTTATTTTATGTTATTTTTTCATTTTTCTCCGTTAGCAAAACTTATGCCCTATAAAATTAATATAATATTTTTTGCAGCTTAATATATATATATATATATATATATATATATATATATATATATATATATATATATATATATATATATATATATATATATATATATATATACATACATACGTACGTACATACATACATACATACATATATACATATATACATACATACGTACGTACATACATACATACGTACATATATACGTACGTACATACATACATAGATATATACATACTTATATGTTGGTGTTGTGTATCTCTGTTAGCAAAAGTTATGCCCTAAAGCAGTAATGATTTCAGGAGGATAGAGCCATCAATAATGATAACTCTAAAGCAGTAATGATTTCAGGAGGATAGAGCCATCAATAATGATAACTCTAAAGCAGTCTTGAAATAATAATTTCAGGAGGATAGAGCCATCAATAATGATAACTCTAAAGCAGTCTTGAAGTAATGATTTCAGGAGGATAGAGCCATCAATAATGATAACTCTAAAGCAGTCTTGAAGTAATGATTTCAGGAGGATAGAGCCATCAATAATGATAACTCTAAAGCAGTAATGATTTCAGGAGGATAGAGCCATCAATAATGATAACTCTAAAGCAGTCTTGAAGTAATGATTTCAGGAGGATAGAGCCATCAATAATGATAACTCTAAAGCAGTCTTGAAATAATAATATGATTTCAGGAGGATAGAGCCATCAATAATGATAACTCTAAAGCAGTCTTGAAATAATAATATGATTTCAGGAGGATAGAGCCATCAATAATGATAACTCTAAAGCAGTCTTGAAGTAATGATTTCAGAAGGATAGAGCCATCAATAATGATAACTCTAAAGCAGTCTTGAAGTAATGATTTCAGGAGGATAGAGCCATCAATAATGATAACTCTAAAGCAGTCTTGAAGTAATGATTTCAGGAGGATAGAGCCATCAATAATGATAACTCTAAAGCAGTCTTGAAATAATAATTTCAGGAGGATAGAGCCATCAATAATGATAACTCTAAAGCAGTCTTGAAGTAATGATTTCAGGAGGATAGAGCAATCAATAATGATAACTCTAAAGCAGTCTTGAAATAATAATATGATTTCAGGAGGATAGAGCAATCAATAATGATAACTCTAAAGCAGTCTTGAAGTCATGAGGAGTTATCAGGAGGATAAAGTAACCCTGAGGTGACAATAAAGCAGTCCCGAAGTTCATAAGTTTGTTTGTTGGATAATTAACCTGAAACAAGGTAGCTTTTGTATAATAATATTAGTTTATGCTTTATGTATGTATGTATAATATGATGCACTTAAGTAATGTACTATATGTCTATGGATATGTATGCTATGGTATGATGTAAATGATGTATGTATGATATGATACTGCCGGAAGCGTCTGGATATCTTCGTATAACAACTGCTGGCCAGGGAAAATAAATCCCGATTTGTTGCTGAAGAATATATAACCCTCTGTCTGCTGGGGATAACAGGGTATAGATAACCTTCGTCTTCGTTTGATAGTAGGATAAGTATAACATCCCGTCTTCATTCGTCGTACCCTTATTGGAAAGTAAATTCCCGTATGTCCGTATGAGGATAAAAGAGATGGATATAAATTCCAGGGGAGATGAGACCTTATGAATATGGATTCGTCCTACTGAGGGCTTTATAACTGTATTGTAAAGATGAACCGGCGAAGCTTCGTTGAGATCCTTCCTTCTTTCGTCCTTAGTAAATACTATTACTGCATTTTCATGCATTTCTGGTAAACATTTGAAATTCTGTGATCAGGTATGAGATGTCCTAAGAGATGTCCCAACACTTAATAGGACATTTGACAAATTTAACCAAAACTTAAACAGCAAGAAAAGTAAACAACACAGAAGTTTGTTAACCCAGTTCAGTGTATAACCACACCTACATCTGGAGGCTACCAAGCCAGGAGGAAATCCACTATTAGTAATATTAATTCTAGACTTAAACCACCCTGTTTAATCTATCACTTAATACTTACCCAATGCAATTTCTACCTAAGACTCACTTAGATAAGAGTACCCTACTCACTCCCCCTCAATCACCCAGTGATCAAGTTTACAAGTTTACTGAAATTGAAGACATCCTTCAAACAAAACAGCTTGATCTTACTTAACAGTTTCAATCAAGTCACAAATGCACTTTTGCTTAAAAGCTCATAAAGTGGTACATAAAAACAACCTGCTATTAAAACACTAGACACCCTATTTGGTCTTCTGAAATTCGTACTCAATTCTATGAGTTTCTGTTGTTTAAATAGGTATCTGAATTTTGGGCTTTCTGTAGAATGATCCAGCCCTAATGTGCAGCAACTGTCACCTTGAATTTAGGGTTTGTTACCTCATATATTCTAGGTGCATTAGGTCTTCTGTTTTAATCTGAATCTTCAATTTAAAACTCCCTACAGATGCGCCTTGTTCTGTTTTTATCCAGCATTAATTAATCCCAGATAGTTCTCCTTAAATATCTCTGATCTGTTAATCAATAATTAATTCTGGTAGCAGGTCTGAGATGTCTCAACATCTGTTGGGACATCCTGAAAAACTGAACTTAATTTATTCACACAATGTCCCAACATCTGATGAGACATCCTGAAATAAATTCACATACTCTGTTTGATAATGTCCCAACATCTGATAGGACATTCTGAACTGAATTTAGCATTTCTTGTTTGGTCAAAAATTCTGCCAATTCTTAAACATCTACAAACTCCCCCTTTGGCTAATTTTTGGCTAACATCTTTCCTGGTTTTCAGATTGCAGCAGAAGTTCTTTTTATCAGAGTATATCATTACTTTTCTGTTGATTTTTATTTGAGATTACTCCCCCTCAAACAAATATGTGTCCAGTCTTGTTTCAACAGAAATACACACTGATTCAGTTCAGACAGAAACAAACAGATTTCATTCAAAAATTAAACAGCAGTACAAATTTGTTGTTGTTCTCCCCCTTGGTAGACACAAAATTAGGGGCCAAAGACACTATTACTGTCATTACATTGCTGTCACATACATTGATCACTCAGATTCATCACTCTCAGTTGCTTCTTCCACTTCAGTGTCTTCATTCTTAGCAGCTTCACTTTCTTCAGCAGCCTCACTGTCTTCACCAGCTTCACTGTCTTCATCAGTTGCAACATTCTGATCTTCTTCACTTTCCAATCTTTTAATTATTTCTTCAAGCTTCTGCTTTCTAGCTTCAAGTTCTTTGCAGGTGATTTTGAGTTCAGCAATTAAGGCTTTCTTGGAGATTGGATTCTTAGCAGAGGAGGGACCAGCAGATGTCCCAGCAGGTGTTTCAACATCTGCAGCATGGTGACTGAGAAATAATTTGTAGTGAAAAGCCAGGGGGCTCTCTCTTTTGCATGCTGTATCCTTGTCAGTGAGAATGCCCGGGTATTGATTGAGCACTATCCCACACAGCAATGATGGAAAGGCTATTGGAAGCTTTGTTGCTGAGGAGCTGGCATGCTTCATGGTTTGATCAAAGATAAAAGCTCCATAGTCCAGATTGGTTTGAGTTCCCACAGCATAGATGAATCTGGCTAGACAAGTTGAGATTGAGGAAGTGTGGTTGGTAGGCACCCAGTT
This sequence comes from Lathyrus aphaca, assembly GCA_963966055.1. Lineage (NCBI taxonomy): Eukaryota > Viridiplantae > Streptophyta > Magnoliopsida > Fabales > Fabaceae > Lathyrus > Lathyrus aphaca. The sequence goes on from OZ014522.1 coordinate 318,456,198, forward strand.
AGCAGTTCCAATTCTGTTCAGCATGGCATACTTTCTGGTAAGCATGCTCACAGAGAGCTTTCCCTTCACAGGCCATGCCTTGACCTGGTTTGCAGTGATCACTTTACAGACTTGATTATCTGTCTTACCTAATTCATTGGGTCCATCTGTTTCTCTTCCTAGATACTCATTGATGATTTGAGGAGAAAACTGTACACATTTACCTCTAACAAAAACTTTTCTAAACTCAGAAGACTTACCATTTGAGCAATCCTCCTGAAGATTCACAATGAACTCTTTGACAAGTAGTTCATAGCAGGGAGAGAGGTCTGAGACTGTTTTGAATAGTCCTGCAGCAGAGATGAGGTCTATCAGTTCTGTGCACTCAAGTGCATTGCTGCTTAGTTCTCTTTCCAAGGCAACCCTTCTTTGATACACATATTTCCATCTGTTGACACTGGAGACATGATGGAAGGATATGTTGTCCAAGGGAGCTTCTGGGACAGCAGTTGAAGCTCTAGCTGGTGCTGGTTTCTTCTTGGGAGGAGATGTTGGGACATCTGATCCAACATCTGAATCTGATGGTGTTGCAGCTTTTCTCTTCTGGGTTTGAACTTTGCTCCATGGTTTTGTTGGACCAAAGGTAGCTTTAGCTTTGCCTTTCTTTGAACTAGCCTTCTTCTTCTCAGGGATGACAGGTTCAGCTTGCATCTTTCCTTTCCTGGACCTTAGTCTTTTAGCCATGCTGGGTTTCACAGATGCTATGATCTCTGCATCAGAGTCCTGCTCCAGATTGACCACTGGAGGAGATTGAGCAGCCTCCTCTTCAGCTGGTTGATCAGCAGGGATTTGATCTTCATTTGAGCCTTGAGCCTGTTCTTCAGAGACCTCTTCATCATTTTCATTTGAAACTTTGTCCTTAGATTGTTCCAGATCAACATCAGATGGGTTCTTTTTCTTATCTTCAGATGTTCCAACATCTGTTGGGACATCTTGTTCTGCAGCAGTGTCCTTTGTAGCTTGAGCTGGTTCTTCTTGAGGTGCAGGAATGGTGTTCAAAGGAATAGAGATCCCTTTCACCACTCTTTGTTCAGAAAAGACTTGGTTAACAATCTCCTTGATGGAATCATCAACATATTTGGAGTATCTTGTAGACATGTTAGCAGGAGAGGGAATGCCTTTAGCTTTGCTTCTGATTTGATCTTTACATCTCTTTGGTGTTCTTGCCTTTTTAGTGTGAGAGGCGCTTCCCCTGAGCTCGTCCAATGGTGTTGATGGCATTGGCACAACAGAGATTGGAGTGGCATGAACCACGTCTTCCTTGTTGAGAATTTCCTCAACTGTTTTAGGGTTTTGAGACATTGTAGAGGAAGAAGGATGAACAGCTTTAGGGTTTATGATTTCTGAAGAATTGAGAGTTAATGTGATTCGCTTGTGATGATATGATGAGAATCTTGATAGCTTCTTATAAGTAGTTACTAAATAATTAGCCGTTACAGTCCAAATGATTAAGAATGGAATTCCCAAGGATCTTGTCCAGACTAGCTTTGCCATCTGGAACTTATGCCATGCAATGTCATATGACATGTTGGCACATCTCATTAACTGCTAAATATCACATAAACATATTCCAAGTTTGCCCCTTAAGTTCTCAAATTGTGTAGCATCCAATGCTTTGGTAAAGATATCAGCTAATTGCAGATCTGTAACAACATGCTCCAATGAAATCACCTTCTCTTCTACAAGATCTCTGATGAAATGATGTCTGATATCAATATGCTTTGTCCTGCTATGTTGAATAGGATTTTTAGATATGTTGATTGCACTTAAGTTGTCACAGTACAATGTCATGACATCCTGTGGGACATTGTACTCAGTGAGCATCTGCTTCATCCAAACCAACTGAGAACAACTGCTACCTGCTGCTATGTACTCAGCTTCAGCTGTAGATAAAGATACACAATTCTGCTTCTTACTGAACCAAGAAATCAGATTGTTTCCTAGAAAGAAGCATCCTCCTGAAGTGCTTTTTCTGTCATCAGCACTTCCTGCCCAATCAGCATCACAGAAGCCAGTGAGAATAGGTTTGCAACCATGAAAGTACATTATGCCATAGTCACAAGTACCATTAACATATTTAAGGATTCTCTTGACTTGATTGAGATGACTGACTTTTGGATCAGCTTGATATCTTGCACAAACTCCTACTGCAAATGCAATGTCTGGTCTGCTAGCAGTCAAGTATAACAAGCTTCCAATCATGCTTCTATATAAACTATGATCTACATTCTCACCCTTCTCATCTTTAGTCAGCTTTAAATGTGTAGGAGCAGGAGTTCTTTTATGAGAAGCATTTTCCATTCCAAATTTCTTCACTATGTTCTTGGAGTACTTGCTTTGTGAGATGAACATTGAGTCTTCCATTTGCTTAACTTGCAGACCAAGAAAATAGGTTAATTCACCTACTAGACTCATTTCAAATTCAGCTTCCATCTGCTTGACAAAATGTTTGACCATCTTATCAGACATCCCACCAAACACAATGTCATCAACATATATTTGTGCAATCATGACATTTCCTTCTTCATCTTTAACAAACAGGGTTTTGTCAATCCCACCTTTTCTGTATCCTTGCTTGATAAGAAATGTGGTAAGTCTTTCATACCATGCCCTTGGAGCTTGCTTCAGACCATAAAGTGCTTTCTTGAGTTTGTATACATGATTTGGACAGCTTGGATCAACAAATCCTTTAGGCTGTTCTACATATACCTCTTCATTAAGATAACCATTAAGAAAGGCACTTTTCACATCCATTTGAAATAGCTTGAACTTTAAGATACAAGCAATTCCCAACAGTAGTCTTATTGATTCAAGCCTTGCTACTGGTGCAAAGGTTTCATCAAAGTCTACCCCTTCAATTTGAGTGTATCCTTGAGCCACAAGTCTAGCTTTGTTCTTTGTAACAATTCCTTGTTCATTTGACTTGTTCTTGTACACCCATTTTGTACCAATCACATTTATGTCATTAGGTCTAGGAACAAGATTCCACACTTCATTCCTTGTGAATTGACCTAATTCCTCTTGCATAGCACAAATCCAGTATTCATCAGTGAGAGCCTCCTTGATGTTTTTAGGTTCTATTTTGGACACAAAACAAGAACCTGAAATCACTTCTCTTGATCTAGTGCTCACACCTCTGTTGGGATCACCAATTATTAAATCTTTGGGATGATCCTTCTGTATTCTGATGGAGGGAGGTTTGCTTGAATCTTCTGACCTTGTATCATTTTGATCATTCTTTTCTTCAGCTTCAATCTTGATATCAGCAGATGTTCCAACATCTTCTGGGACATCTGTAGGAGCATCATCAATTATCACATTTATGGACTCCATGATAACATTTGTTCTGTAGTTAAATACTCTATATGCTCTGCTGTTTATAGAGTATCCAAGGAAAATTCCTTCATCACTTTTAGGATCCATTTTTCTCCTTTGCTCCCTATCTGCCAGAATATAGCATTTACTTCCAAACACATGAAAGTACTTCACTGTGGGTTTTCTGCCCTTCCATACTTCATATATTGTGGACAAAGTTCCTTTCCTTAAAGTAACTCTGTTATGGATGTAGCAGGCAGTGTTCATAGCTTCAGCCCAGAAATACAGAGGTAACTTTTTAGCATGGATCATAGCTCTTGCTGATTCTTGAATGGTTCTATTCTTCCTTTCAACAATCCCATTCTGTTGAGGAGTGATAGGTGAAGAATACTCATGATTGATTCCTTCTGAAGAACAGAAATCTAAGAACTTTTGATTCTCAAATTCTTTTCCATGATCACTTCTTATTCTGATCACACAGCTGGATTTTTCCCTTTGCAATCTTTGACATAATTCTTTGAATACATCAAATACATCTGACTTTTCTTTGATGAAGTTTATCCATGTATATCTTGAAAAATCATCAACCACAACATAGGCATACCTCTTACCACCAAGACTTTCAACCTGCATAGGTCCCATAAGATCCATATGTAGAAGTTCCAAAACTTTGGAAGTTGTCAGATGTTGGAGCTTTGGATGGGACATCTTGGTTTGCTTGCCTATTTGACATTCACCACATATTTTGCCATCATCAATCTTCAGTTTAGGAATACCTCTTACAGCATCCATAGATATGATCTTCTTTATGCCTCTGAAATGAAGATGACCTAGTCTTTGATGCCACAGTTTCACTTCTTCTTCTTTAGCTAGAGAACAGGTTGAAGTGAGACTGAGATTTTGGGATTCCCACATGTAACAGTTGTCTTTAGATCTGGCTCCTTTCATGACAACCTCTTGTTCTTTGTTAGTCACTATACATTCAGATTTGGTAAAGTTTACACTGTACCCTTGATCACATAACTGACTTATACTGATCAGGTTAGCAGTTAAACCTTTAACAAGCAGCACATCATCTAGTCTTGGAACATCTTGACAGTCCAAGGTTCCAACTCCCTTGATTTCTCCTTTAGCTCCATCTCCAAAGGTCACATACCTGGATGAATGTGATTTTAAGTTTACTAGCAAATTCTTCAATCCAGTCATGTGTCTTGAACATCCACTATCAAAGTACCAGTCTTCTTTAGCTGATACTCTCAGTGATGTATGTGCTATGTATGCAGTACTTTTCTTTGACCAGATGAGTTGAGATTTCTTTTGATGCCTCTGCCCTGTGTGTTGTTCAGCTGATCTCCAAGCTTGATTGTTGATCTGGTTCTTGGGTATGTGGATTTGATCAGTCTGAATGTCAGCTTTTGGTCTCCAAACCTTCTTGATGACCTCTGCCTTCTGCTTAGGAGGTTGCTGATTTCTTTGCAGCACTTTCTTGGTACCTTCTACTTTCTGCTTGGAAGGTTGCTGACACATCTGATTTGGATATCCATGTAGCTTATAACAGTGAGGTTTGATATGCCCAAATCTTCCACAGTGATGGCATCTCCATCTTTGATACTTCTTCTTCATTTTGTTCTTTCCAGAATGTTGAGACATCTGTTGGAACATTATGTTTGTCTTTGTGTTCTGATGTTAAAGCATCTGTTGGGACATCTTGTTTGACTGTGTAATTTTTGAAGTAGTTTTGCTAGAGCTGGCTTCATCTCTGTTATATCCCAGTCCACTTTTGTCCCCTGAATGTTTATTATTGCAGAGAATAGCATCCAGTGTATTTGAGCTGCTGTTCATCATTCTAACAGATTTGGACATATGTTCCAGCTTAGAATTGAGAAGAGTTACTTCACTTTTTAAGGTATCAATGATTACTTGATCACTTGCTTTTTCTTCTTCTAATACCTCATTCTGCTTCTTTAGCTTTATAACCTCACTGCATATTTCAGAGCTTCTTTTGTATAGATCTTTGAATGCTTGCTCAAGTTCTTCATAAGTAAGCTCTCCACAACTGGAATCACTATCATATTCACACAGTCCAGCTAGAGCAGTAAAATGCTTAGCTGATTCTTCTTCTGACTCTCCTGAGTCTTCATCAGACCAGGTCACAGAGAGTCCTTTCTTTTGCCTCTTTAAGTAGGTAGGACATTCAAACTTGATATGTCCATATCCTTCACATTCATGGCATTTGACTCCTTTGTCTTGACTGGTCTTTTCAGCATACTTTAATCTTTTGTTAGTATCATAAGGTCTTCTGTTCTCAGAGCTTGTGTTTCTTCCACTAGGTTTGGATTTGCTTTCCATTCCTCTGAGAATTTGTTTGACTTGTCTTCCAAGCAAGGCAAGGTTTTCTGATAAGCTTTTATCATTTGCTGATTCATCATCTTCTTCTTCATCTGTATTTGACACCAAAGCTATGCTTTTGTTCTTTTTGGCATTTGTGTCATTCATTCCCATCTCAAAAGTTTGAAGGGAACCAATGAGTTCTTCAACTTTCATGGAGCATATGTCTTGAGCTTCTTCTATTGCAGTGACTTTCATGTCAAATCTTTTTGGCAAAGATCTGAGAATCTTTCTTACAAGCTTTTCATCAGTCATCTTTTCTCCCAAGGCTCCAGAGGTATTGGCTATATCCAAGATGTTCATGTAGAACTCATGAATTGATTCATCTTCCTTCATTCTCAAGTTTTCAAACTTGGTGGTGAGAAGTTGAAGTCTTGACATTTTTACTTTTGATGTTCCTTCATGAGTTGTCTTGAGAGTATCCCACACATCTTTGGCCAGCTCACAATGATGCACCAGTCTGAAAATATTTCTATCAATGCCATTGAATAAAGCATTTAGGGCTTTTGAGTTGCCTAGTTCTAAATCTTCTTCCTCTTTACTCCATTCTTCTTCAGGTTTCAGAACTATTGATCCATCTTTGGTGTCTTGAACAGGATGTTTCCATCCAACATTTACTGCTCTCCATGCCCTGTTGTCAAGTGACTTTAAGAATGCAATCATTCTTGGCTTCCAGTAGTCATAATTAGAACCATCCAGTATAGGTGGTCTATTTACTGACCCTATATCTCTGTCCATGTTACAGAATTTGTTTTCCCTAGATCTCACCCAGTATAAACAGGCAGGGTGCCTGCTCTGATGCCAATTGAAATTCTGTGATCAGGTATGAGATGTCCTAAGAGATGTCCCAACACTTAATAGGACATTTGACAAATTTAACCAAAACTTAAACAGCAAGAAAAGTAAACAACACAGAAGTTTGTTAACCCAGTTCAGTGTATAACCACACCTACATCTGGAGGCTACCAAGCCAGGAGGAAATCCACTATTAGTAATATTAATTCTAGACTTAAACCACCCTGTTTAATCTATCACTTAATACTTACCCAATGCAATTTCTACCTAAGACTCACTTAGATAAGAGTACCCTACTCACTCCCCCTCAATCACCCAGTGATCAAGTTTACAAGTTTACTGAAATTGAAGACATCCTTCAAACAAAACAGCTTGATCTTACTTAACAGTTTCAATCAAGTCACAAATGCACTTTTGCTTAAAAGCTCATAAAGTGGTACATAAAAACAACCTGCTATTAAAACACTAGACACCCTATTTGGTCTTCTGAAATTCGTACTCAATTCTATGAGTTTCTGTTGTTTAAATAGGTATCTGAATTTTGGGCTTTCTGTAGAATGATCCAGCCCTAATGTGCAGCAACTGTCACCTTGAATTTAGGGTTTGTTACCTCCTATATTCTAGGTGCATTAGGTCTTCTGTTTTAATCTGAATCTTCAATTTAAAACTCCCTACAGATGCGCCTTGTTCTGTTTTTATCCAGCATTAATTAATCCCAGATAGTTCTCCTTAAATATCTCTGATCTGTTAATCAATAATTAATTCTGGTAGCAGGTCTGAGATGTCTCAACATCTGTTGGGACATCCTGAAAAACTGAACTTAATTTATTCACACAATGTCCCAACATCTGATGAGACATCCTGAAATAAATTCACATACTCTGTTTGATAATGTCCCAACATCTGATAGGACATTCTGAACTGAATTTAGCATTTCTTGTTTGGTCAAAAATTCTGCCAATTCTTAAACATCTACAACATTAATCATATTAAGAGCATACATGCATTTCTGGTAAACATTAATCATATTCAAAAGCATACATACATTCAAACACAACCAATGGACGTTTCGCTTATGTAAATAGGGTAAAAGTAAATCTGGATTCAGAGGGAAAAGTAAAGTTGAACTTGAAAACAGAATTGTTTCAACTTCGAGAGTGTATAATTGGATTTGGAGCTCCTGAAATTTTTAACTTTCCTGAATACCTTCCCAGAAATCCTCATAGCTGGATCTGAAGACATGATACTGACACCATCTGATACTACTGGCATGGACAATTAATTCCCCTAATGACTTTTGCTGAGAAAATCAAGGTAGAGGAATGTGTCTTCAGGTTGTAATGGACCATGTATTCTCCGGATACCAGATTTGAAAAGAAAGCATTGCCCCTTGATTGAGGATGAATCGTCCCATAATGGAAGTATCTGTAATGAGCCATCTCAAAAGAAACAAGTAGAATGCCCCATAAGCATATGCCCCTGGCATTGTGAACTTTGTAATGTCACACTTGGTAATTTAGACAGATGTGGAGATCTGCCCCTGGATACTTAAACAGAACTGAATCCTGTCCTGATTGCCCTACATGAGATAGGCAGTATCATGGCCTGCCCCCTTGATTGGGAGATAATGACTATGCCCCTTTGATCCAGGAAGCAACTTTGTTTATCGGAAGGACTTTGGTTCATTGAACATTCATCCTGTAAGCTTCTCCATTTGTCAAACATTCAGGTCTATGCAAACAAATATATTCAAAAATGCAATGCTTATGTCTGTCTTGAAAACAATTTATTTTTAGAAAAACTGTTTATTATTATATTTTTTTATTTTTTTCTTGAAAACTGTGATATTAACTCAAGTTTTATAACAAGCCCCTAAAGGAGTCAGGATACCTTTTTGTAGCAGTACGCTTTCGAACTAACCATGCTTCAGTTAGGACTTTTAAAGGGTTATAACGTGGCCTGGTTCATGGTTTAAGAAACAAAGGATAAAGGCTCAAATTTTATACCCAACCCAATCTCCATGATGTTCTTCAGTCCTATACTCAGCTAACTTATGCATTGAGATTCCACAGAAGTGTGGTATTGTAACATTGATATTTTGTGATGGTTTGGCAACCAAAAGTTTATTTGAACCTTCAGTCATCTTTCTTTATTGAGGATTCATAGTGACCTCTTTTTTTTCTTTTTGACTTTATTATCCCTTCTTTTTGCCTGAACTGCTTATTTCAAGGTTACAGTCAGCGGGATGTCTTGATGTTTTACTAAGTCTCCTTCATAGGTTTTGCCTTAGTGAATTGTTCTTTTGCTGGATATTGACTGTTAGGTTTCATGATTACGGAGAACCATCATTAGTTGTGTACCACACATGTAATTGGCATATTCGAGTTAACCGAGTAACTACCCTGCCCCGGGTTATGAATAAGGGTTTTAATTTGTGCGAGAATAAAAACTCCTACTTCATAGGCTCAAAAGGGTTGACTAGGGATTAACTTCCTTATATCTCCACTGTTTAGGAATTGAAACAATGCCTGTACATCGTCAGCATAGTCTGTTCAAAAGCATACTGCATAAGATTATGGTATTGTTTTCGTCATCCTCCCTCTACAGGCTTATAGCTTTATTAGGAGTTAAATATCACAGAAATAAGAAGTATAATTCAAAATATAGTGGAACGAATGGATTAATTCAAGACAAACATATGCAATGCATTAATGAAAACAAAAGTTTAACATAATAGTAAGTGTCCAAACAAATAAAAGAAATTACAAATGAAAATTCAAATGTTGTCCCATCCAGTTGGCTGAATGTCCTCAATTGCAATCTGTGAACTTTGAGGAGCAGTATACTTCACCATGAAATCAAATTTACCACTTGGATGTCCCAAGGTGCCCCATATTTCAACAGGAACAGGTAAGCTTTCTTTCTTGCAAACTTGGGCAACTTTGTCTTGCAGCTTCGGTGTTTGCTGGATGATAGCAGAACTCAACTTGACCCTCTGGAGTAACCTCTAGGATTCCTTCGTCAATCAGGTCTTGAATCTTTTTCTTCAACATCCAGCAGTTATTAGTATCATGTCCAGGACTGTTGGAGTGATACTCACACCTTGCCTTGGGATTATAGCGAGGAGAAGAAGTTTTAGGATTTTGAGGAGAATTTTTCAAGGAAATGAGTTTCATCTCCAACAAGCATTGCAGAACTTGTGACATTGGAGTGCTGAACTTGATAAACTGTCTTCTACATCCCTTGTGTTTAGGTAGATTAACCTTATCAGGTCTTTCTTCTTCAACTGAAGAACAATCAATGGCAACCTGCTTCTTACCTTCTTTTATCCTCATCTTCCTTTCAACCAAACCAGCTTGTTTTAGATCCCTGACTCCATCACTTTGAAGTTTATGGACAAAGGTTCTTAGCTCTTCTTGCCCCTGAGCTAATCTTTGAATAAGAGCCACTTGGTCATTCATCTGGGCCCTCATTCCTGTCATCTCAGCTTGTAGTTGTTTCAGCTGATCATCCTTGTTGCCCTCAGGATTCTTCTTCTTAGCCAGCAGTGTCTTCAATTCATCCTGCCCCTTGGTCAGGTTCAGGATCAATTCTTGGAACTGTGCATTTTGTGCATGGAGATCCTTAACTGATTGTTCAAGAGCCATTGCTGAAATAAACAGCGAGAAGATAAGAAACCTGTGCACAATTATAAACCTGTGATGCCATGAAATGGAATGTAAATGCGTATGCAATGTTTTCAAGGACCGCAGGATTTAAATTTGTTTAAACAACCGGAAAGTAAACTTTTATTAGTAATAACTTGTTTTGCCTTTTAGGCTTACAAAAATGAAAGTACAAAAGATGGGGTTTTAAGTCTCCCATGGACGTTTCCTCTTTGTGTTGAGGTATGAGTTGAGATTTCGTTCCTCGTGAAGTTGCTTTGTTAGCTCTAGGATTCTTGCCTGGCTTGCTTTGTAATGAGCCTCGAAAGTATCCCTTTGCTCCTTCAATTGGATCCATGATCTCTGCAAGTCTTCCATATCAGTAGGCATGTCTGGGTGAAGGATGGTATAAGCTGTGTCTCCTTCAGCAACAGGTTCCATGGTAACTGGTAGGATGGCAGGATATGGCATCATGAGTGTCTGAGCACGAGATCGTACCCATCTGAGATAAGCCTCCATAGGAATAGTGTACTTAGGCTCCAGTGTCTTGCTGTCAACCCTGTTTACTTTTCTCCAAGCTCGTATGAATCTCTGACGGTAACCTTGAAGATCGTTGTCGTAATCAAACACAATGCCCTGAATCAACATGTCATGTGGACCATCACTCCGAGCATAACCAAACTGTCGTAAAGCTAAGGAAGGGTTGTAAGTAATGCCTCCTCTTATGCCTAGAAGTGGCACATTTGGAAACTCCCCACAACGGTCAATGATAGTGACATTCTCCATAGATCTGGAGCACCAATGGACGTCTGAGTGAGAAAGTGACATGATCCTCTTGGACCATCTGAACCCTTGCTCATTCTTCATTACTGAGCGAGGAAGGTGAGAAATAAACCACCTAGAAAGCAAAGGTATGCAGCACATCAAAGTTCCTCTTGCCCTTGTAGTACGGGTGTGAAGAGAATGTAGTATGTCTCCAAGCAATGTGGGCACTGGATTGTGACTCAGAAAAATGTTGATGGCATGAACATCTATGAACTGATCTGGATTGGGGAACAATACTAAGCCGTATATCAGCAAGGCTAAGATCTCCTCAAAAGCATCATGACTCATGGCCTTCAAGAACATTTGAGCTTTATCCACTAATACCTTGGCAAGAATACCCTTGACTCCGCTTCTCGTTTCTAGAACAATGTCAGACTTCTTCAGATGTAGAGCTGCAGCAATAACTTCTGGTTTAAGTTCCTTCTCCAAGCCTGTGAAGGGTCTTTGATCAAGAACAGGTATACCCAGAAGTTTAGAGAACTCTTCCATGGTTGGAACCAGCTGGTAGTCGGGGAATGTGAAGCAATGGTGCTTAGGGTCAAAGAACTGGAACAGGACACTCATCATGTCTTCATTGAATCCTGAAGTGACTAGATCCAATAGGTGACCATGTCTCTTGTTGAACCGGGAGTGATCAGACACTTGAGAAACCAACTCTTTAAGCTTGGGAGGTATCCCCACAAAGTTGATCCTGATGGTGTTTCTACGAGCTGAAGCCATGACCTGCAACAAAGAACAAAGATAAATCCCTTGGTCCTTGAAATGGTTAGGGAAAATGATATGCTTATGATGCATGATGATGTCATGATGTTATGCTCAATCACAAACATGTGGCACACACAAACAAGTCACACCATAGCCCTAGGTTTAAAGGCTTGCATGAGGTTCAAAGGTAAGTACCCTCCCCTGAAGTTAGATGGTTCATCCTGTCCTACAAAAGTAACCAGGTTCTAAGGGATCTCAATATCATTGATCCTTCACAAGGGTGATTGATCAGAAGGCAACTTACTTGCCAACCAAAACCCTCCAAGTTTAAGATCTCAATGAGTGTAGTATCGAGTGTCAACCAACTTCAGTCTGCACCAAAGCCGGTTACCTCACTACTTTTCTAAAGGCCAAGATGAGTTAACTAGGGTTCTAAAAGTTAGTTAGTGCATTGACAACATATGGCAGCCTCATATTATCCTCAACTTGACTTAAGGAACATAAGCACCAACCAAGAAGTCACACTAACTATGGCCACCAGATCAACCGTATCGATATACGTCGTACAGTTTCCTTGGTCTATTGCCATTTACCTAAGGTACACTAGATCCGGGTTAGGACCTTTCACACATAAGAGCACCCCAACAAGATAATATAAAGCAAACAAGGCAAACAATTTAAAGTGATCTTAATTCCTAAGGGTACCCCTCTTAAATTTAAATCCCCAATTCTTAAAATTATTTTCTAAAAAAATCTAAAACTCTTGATTTCTCAATTTGAATTTTATTTGTATAATTTATATTGGTTAAGATAATTTTATATAACACGGTGGGAGAACTGACTTTAGTTATGTTGCGGATAGCAAGAGTCGCCACCGACTTTTATTTTATCCAAAGGAAAGGCATAAAAGAACAGGAAAGACCTTTTAAAAGATTTTTGGGTCCGGGGGGTAGGTTATGTAAAGGGAAGGTGTTAACACCCTTTACATCCATGGTTATCCATGGGCTCTTAGTTACTTAGCTCACTTTAAATTGTTTTTGAAAAGGTGAAGTGTGTGAATAGAAATTTTCATAAGAGTTTGATAATGATCCATGTACGGATGCGTAAAAAACTTGTGTTTGAAAATTGTTTGAAATTGTGAAGTGTTTGAAAAGTTTTTGAATAGTGAGCAAGTAACTATGAGAAACCTACCCTAAAGTTTAAGTCTTTTTGTTCTTGAATCCTTTAAGTGGTAAGACTATCCCTATTATTAAGGAATAGGTAGTCATTAACTTGGATGTAAGGGACATGTGAGGGACATCTGTTTTTATGAAGGCAACTGTGGGGTGTAATAAGCATATAGGAGGGACTATCATCATTATTCGAAGGGACTTGATTCGTAAAGGCAACCATGAGGGACTTGATGATTTTTCTTTTTTAAAGGGACTTGCTTTATACACCCCACTTGACCTTATTAGTAGGCAACTTGAGGGATAACCTTAGAAAGTGAGACGGCGATTAAAATCGACTTACGTGTGTGAGTGTTTAATTTAATTATCTTATGATTAAAGTGATCTAATTTATTTTTAAATAACATACATGTTTTGCACTCCCTAATTACTAACCATAACAATAATAATTAAATAACTACAAAATTTACATCCAGGAGCATTTACATAATAATTATAATAATAAGCAAAATAATAAGCAAAATAGATAAATAGCAAAAATAAATAAAATAAATAAGCGATAAATAACAGAAAAATAAATAATAAGGGTTAGTGATAACAAAATAATAATAATAATTAGTAATAATAAACAAGGTTAGAAACATAATAATGAAAATATAATAATAAATAATAGTATGGTTAGTAAATAATAAAGATTAATGAAATATATAAAATTAATAAAGCAAAATAAATAATATGGTTAGTAATAACAATAATAAATAAAATTAATCAAAATTATAAGAATAAGAAATTAATAAATTTTCATATGAACAATTATATTTAAAAAAAAAGAAATATGAACAAACAATCATTTTAATTTACAAGATTTAATTTCTAATAGCATGAAATATATTTACATCTTATATGAGAAAAATAATTTATAATTATATTTACAACATTTATATGAATCATACTAAATAAATAATTACATTAATAATTAGAAAATAAAATTATTTAGAAAAAATAGGATTAGGTTTTATTCTTTTAGAAAATATTTTAGGGTTTTATTAGAAAATTAGGGTTTGTTTATATACAAAATTTATTTTTAACCAACTATATAAAATTATCTTAACCAATATAAATTATACAAATAAAATTCAAATTGAGAAATCAAGAGTTTTAGATTTTTTTAGAAAATAATTTTAAGAATTGGAATACATAATATATACATGTATAATTTAATTTTTATTAATATTAAGAAAACAATAACACTAATTAATCAAAGAAAATAACACTAATTAATTAAAGAAATTAAAATAAAAAGAATTTGCAAAAAAACTTACCTGGGTGAGGCTTGAACCCATGTCCTTCTGATTACCAGCAACAACACCAACCACTAAGCCAGCCAGGCGCAGGTGACAATAGAAGAGACTCACTTTGTTTTGTGCCTTGCCTTGAAAATCCAGGAAAATAGAGAAATAAAAAGGCCTGGGGTGGGAATCGTACCCAGGACCTTTTGGATGTATACGCGCATGCTTGACCGCCTGGCTGGGAGAGCCCTTCTGGTCATGGATTGACAACAATACATAATATATTATGTTTGCTTTTACCTGGAAAAATAAGGAAAAAATATACATGGCCTGGATTCGAACCCAAGCCAATCACCTAAACGCGCAGCAATCTTACCACCAGGACGAACGTAAGTTTGTGATATAAAACAATACTCAATTCATAAAATATTATGCACCATATTTGAATTCTGGAAAACGCGCGCAGGGCCTTCATCTTCCTCCCATTACCTGCGAAATTTGAAACGATTTCTCCTGCGAATTTTCCTGGGAGTTCTTCATACTTCAAACCTACGAAAAACGAAACTTGCACTAAACAGTAACGATTCGTAAAATTAATTACAGTTTTATGATTCTTGTATCTCATAGAATCTTCCTATGTGTCCAGAATTTATTTAAACTCATTGAATCACCAAACCCTAATTCCAAGAGCTAAACCCTAACAATGGCCGAATCTGTTCTAGGCAAGGAAAATCCAATTAATTTGTCCAGAATCGTTCCTTGGATCATCACAAACACAAAAGCACAAACAAAATTCATTAATAATGCACAAATAAGTGGAATC
>OZ014522.1:318530188-318552688 GCA_963966055.1 Lathyrus aphaca
AATAAACAAAATAAAAATAAATAAATAAGCAAT
The DNA here is from genome assembly GCA_963966055.1 of Lathyrus aphaca. Classification (NCBI taxonomy): domain Eukaryota; kingdom Viridiplantae; phylum Streptophyta; class Magnoliopsida; order Fabales; family Fabaceae; genus Lathyrus; species Lathyrus aphaca. The sequence goes on from OZ014522.1 coordinate 318,530,222, forward strand.
AATAGGGGTTAGTAATAATAATTAAAAATAAATAAAGTTAGTGAAATAATAAGCATAATAAAAAAAAATAAATGAGTTAGTAATAATATGATTAGTAATAATAACAATATTTAAAATAAATGGAGTTAGCAAAAATATTATAAGAACATAACAAAAGATTAGATTTTTAATATAGACAATTATTTAGAAATAAGAGGAAATATGAACAATTAAATAATTATTATAACATTTTAATTTATATACAAATTATTAAATTATTTTTAAACATATTACAAAATTAAATTATCATAGGTCCAATTACTTCTAAACACATATTTAAAAATTATTTATATATATAATTTAGATTGCAAACAAATTATAAAAAATATTTACATATTATATAAAGAAAATAGATTATAATTATATTTACAAAATTTAATTATATTGAATACTATATTTACAAAAAATTAGAAATTTAAATCATAAAAATAAATTAGGGTTTGTTTAGAAAATATTTTTTTTAGGGTTTATAATCTAATATACAAAATTAATATACATATATTATAATTTAATTACATAATATAAAAAATAATTTTTGAATTAAGAAAATACATATTTTAGAATTTGGAAAATATAATCATATAAACATGTTTTATTTTTTTGAATTATTTAGAAATATAATATGAATAAAACTACATATAATTTAATAATAAAACAATTAGAACAAATAAAATGAAAAAAAGAAAAAAAACTTGGAACTTACCTGGCTGGGGTTTGAACCCAGGTCACTCTGATTACCAGCAACAACACCCACCACTAAGCCATCATGCGCAGGCAGCAAGCAAAGGGGTAGAATTGATTTTGTTTCATATCCTGAAAAATCCAGAAAAAACAAAAGAAAGCAAAAGGCCTGGGGGAGGATTGAACCCAGGACCTCTTGAGAAAACACATACACGCATGACCATCCCAGCTAGGTGAGCTAATCTGTTAACAAACCATCAACAAATAATAATATATTATATTCAATGTATAAATGAGAAAACTCAAAAATATTTGTCACAGCCAGGATTCGATCCCTCGCCCTCTCATCAAACGCACGCCTGACTTTCCACTGGGCCAAACAACCTGTTGTGATAATGAACCAACAAGATAACATAAAATATTTTAAATAAAATTTGAATTTTTCTGAACGCGCCAACTAGCTTCGTCTTCCCCAGATTTCCTGCGAAATTTGTCACGAATTTTCCTACCATCTTTCCTGCGAAAACGTAATGGCAGCAAAACCTACGAAATACAATGATCAACAAAACAGCAAAATTTTGTAAAATTAATCAGTGCATTACATTCTACAAGGTCCATACAACTCAACCATATCTTTAGAATTCATTTATAGTGGATGAATTGAAGAACCCTAAAACGGCCATGAAACCCTAATCATGGTGATTTCTTCATCCTGCACTTAAAATCGAATTGTTTGTTCCAGAAACACTCCAAACTTCATCACAAACACAAATATGTAATCAAATTCAGACAATGATATCAACATTATGGGAATCGAAAAAAATATTTTTAAGAACAATGTGAATTCGGGTTGAGCAATATAGCATGGTTTTGATGCATATGAGTATTGGTTCATGATCAGAGAAGTCCAAGGAACATTGCTATGTTCTTATTTTACCTTCAAATGTCTTGGAGATTGAAAACCGAATTTGACTTTTGGCTTGAATTTTTGAAGTATGAAACTTACCTTTGAGGCTGTGGAATCCGTCCATTCATGTTAGGGTTGTATTTAGTACTTATAGGAGAGTGAATTAGGTCAATAATATTGAATGGTTGTGTGGAGAATTTGATATGAAAAGATCCAAAATGATCATGCCTTGAAAATCAAATATTCATGCATAAACCCTTGCTATTTTGGGAGGATTTTCATAATTCTTGTATCAATCAAACTTAAATGTGATTTAAGATTTTCTAGAAGCAAAATTAAAATTAATTTTCATGATTTTATATTTTATTTGAATTTAAAATGACTTTTTAATATAAAAATCATAATAAATAAAAACAAAATAAATAAAATTATGAATAAATTAAATTAATTTCGTGAAAGATGTTATGAAGTGGATTGGGTCATTATTTGGCAAGCCCATTTGGAAAAACTTGGTTTTAGACCTCCTTTTTCTTCATGAACCAACCCAAAATTTCCCAACTTTGCAAGGGCACATATCCTTCAATTTTAATGGTATGAGGGTGTTCTTGGACATTTTGGAAAGCTTGAAGAGTCCTCTAAACAACCCCACTGGTTTCATGTCCATATCATTTACCAATCTCAAGTTATGCCCTTTTGAAGTTGTTGACTTTTTGTTGACTTTCAAAAGGACCTATAATGTCTTAGCTCATACCTTCCAAATGAAGCATTTTTGGGCTTGGCTTGTGAGACACAAAGTTGTAGAGAATTCAATTTCCTTCAAAATGAGCTTTGAGTGGAGACTTGGTGATGAAGTATGTGAAAGTTATGGCTGGTCAAAGTTCAGTTGACTTTTACTAAGGAAACCCTAATTTAGAAACTCCTGATTCTTGATGATCTGGAATCTCCTTGATGAATCATGATCAACCCTTGATCAAATGATGAATTTTACTTCATATAATTGATGTTGAAAAAAAATCATGAAGTTTGACTTTGGTTTGACCACAGTTGACCTCAGTTTGACTTTTTAACTACATTGACTGATTTTGACTTATCTGATCATCTGACTGAGCAAACTTTTGAGAAAAGTCTTGAAACTTGTCATGGGGATTCTTAAACATATATAAGATGTTATGAAGCTCACTTGAAGTCTTGGAAGTTCATTTAGCCTGATTAAAGTCAAAACCCTAGTTTTGGATGCACTGCTTAGGAGGTGCATTGTTTGAGGGAATTGTCAACTTTTCTGACCAATTGTGAACTTTGTGAACCATCATAAAATGTCTTGTGAACCTCATGGGACGTCTTGTAAACATTGTGAACCTTGTGAATCTTCATAAAGTGACTTGTAGACCTCATGAACCTCAGGAAGGTCTTGTAAGCATTGTGAAACTTGTGAACCTTGTGAACCTTCATGAAGTGACTTGTAGACTTCATGAACATCATGAAAGGTCTTGAAAGGTCTTGAAAGCATTGTTAATCTTGTGAACCTTGTGAACCTTCATGAAGTGACTTGTAGACTTCATGAGCCTCATGAAAGGTCTTGAAAGCATTGTGAATTTTGTGAACCTTGTGAACCTTCTTAGCACACAAAGTCTTGTATTGTGAGGGCAAATTTTGGGGTGCAACAGCTGCCCCTGTTCAATTTTCTGAAACCTGAGGGGTTAGATTGGTATGTTTGCCAGTCGTGACCTGGAAGGTTGAAGGGGATTGAACACAAAATCCCAAAAATTTGCACTCACCAGTGCATAAAGTGGTACAGATGGCTAGTTGAATATGATTGAGTGGGCTTAAAGATGCCACTTGGAGGAAAATTCTTCAGATACATGTCTTGGAGGATGAAGCAGTCCAAAATATGGAGGTATAATGATAGCTGTCAGGAGGATGGAGCAGTCCTGAGGCAATGATATGATTTCAAGAGGATGAAGCAATCCTGAGGTAAAGAAGCTGTCAGGGGGGGTAAAGCAATCCTGAGGTATTGATAATATGCTTCCAGGAGGATCAAGCAGTCCTGATGTAATAAAAAGCTTTCAGGAGGATGAAGCAGTCCTGATGTAATAAAAAGCTGTCAGGAGGATAGAGCAGTCCTGATGTAATAATATGCTTTCAAGAGGATGAAGCAGTCTTGAGAGATTTGGTAATATGCTTTCAGGAGGGTAAAGCAATCCTGAGGTAATAATAAGCTGTCAGGAGGATGAAGCAATTCTGATGTGATAATAAGCTGTCAGGAGGATGAAGCAATCCTGAGGTAATAATAAGCTGTCAGGAGGATGAAGCAATCCTGAGTATGAAGGTATAATGATAGCTTTCAGGAGGATAAAGCAGTCCTGAGGTAATAATCTTCCAGGAGGATGAAGCAATCCTGGGGTAATAATATGCTTTCAGGAGGATGAAGCAATCCTGAGGTACAAGAAGCTGTCAGGAGGATAAAGCAATCCTGAGGGATGATAACTTTCAGGATGATAAAGCAGTCCTGATAATCACAAATCTGTTTGCTGGAGAATTAACCTGAAAACAAGGTAGCATTCTGTATGATAATATTAGCTTATGTATTATGTATGCATGTAATGTATTATGTATATATGGATATGTACGTTATGATATGATGTAAATGATGTATGTATGATATGATGCTGCCTGAAGCGTTTGGATATCTTCATATAACAACTGTTGGCCAGGGAAAATAAATCCCGATTTGATGCTGAAGAATATGAGGAACTCATTCCCGTCTTGTATGATAAGAAGTTATACATAACCTCCTGTCTGTTGGGGATAATAAGGTATATATAACTTCCCGTCTGCTGGGGATAGTAAGGTATATATATCCTCCCGTCTGCTGGGGATAATAAGGTATATATAACTTCCCGTCTGCTGGGGATAGTAAGGTATATATATCCTCCCGTCTGCTGGGGATAGCAAGGTATATATCACCTCCCGTTTGCTGGGGATAGCAAAGTATATATAACCTTCGTCTTTGTTCGTCGTACTTTTATTGGAAAGTAAATTCCCGTATATCCGTATGAGGATAAAAGAGATGGATATAAATTCCAGGGGAGATGTGACTTCATGAAGATGGATTTGCCCTACTTTGGATTTGTAACTGTATTGTAAAGATGAACCGGTGAAGCTTCGTTGAAATCCTTCGCTCGTTCGTCCTTAGTAAATACTATTACTGCATTTTTATGCATTTCTGGTAAACATCAATCATATTAAAAAAGCATACATGCATTTTTGGTAAACATCAATCATATTCAAAAGCATACATACATTCAAATACAACCAATGGACGTTTCGCTTATGTAAATAGGGTAAAAGTAAATCTGGATTCAAAGATGGAATTTTATTCATATCAAAAAGTGACCCATACATGGGTAAGTTTGTTCAAGGAGACATAAACCCTAGTAAGAGGATTTTGTCATAAAGTTTTTTTACAAAGAAAATCAGCTATGTGAGAAATAATCCTTATTGAGTTTCAATTCTACTATTGCCATTATCTTCAAGTATCTCATCTTCTGCTGTTGAGACGGAAACGATTGGATTGAGCTTTATCTTTTCGAACTTGAGTAAGTATCACAACTGGTTGCAGTTTCATGGGTGATCCAAACGAGACATAGTCATACGCTTTAATCCCTAACTTTTGCCTGGATTGCCCTTTCAGGTTTTCAATCCATCGGGATACCCTTTTTTGCCCAAGCCGCCTTTTCAGGTTTTCGACTTGCCGGGTGTACATCTTTTTACATATATCCCTAATTTTTGCCCAAACCCTTTTGGTTTGCCGGGATGCCCTTATTTTTGCCTAGGCCTGTCAACCTAGCGGGTCTCTTTTTATGCGTAGTATTTTTTAACTATGTCTGCGTTTACAGGCTGTGGAAAGTCTTCACCATCCATTGTAGTCAGTATCATGGCACCTCCTGAGAACACTGTCTTGACTACAAATGGTCCTTCATATGTTGGAGTCCACCTGCCCCTAGGATCACCCTGTGGTAATATGATACGCTTGATTACCAAATCACCAGCCTGATATACCTTTGGCTTAACCTTCTTGTTAAAAGCTTTGATCATCCGTTTCTGGTACATCTGGCCATGACAAACTGCTGCTAACCTCTTTTCATCAATCAAATTTATCTGGTCAAGTCGAGTCTGAATCCACTCATCTTCATCCAAGCCTGCATCCTTCATAATTCTTAAGGAGGGAATCTGAAATTCAATGGGCAGAACTGCTTCCATACCATACACTAAGGAGAATGGAGTTGCCCCTGTTGAAGTGCGTATTGTAGTACGATAACCATGAAGAGCAAATGGTAACATCTCATGCCAATCTTTATAAGTCACAGTCATCTTCTGTACAATCTTCTTAATGTTCTTATTAGCAGCTTCAACTGCCCCATTCATCTTTGGACGATACGGAGAAGAGTTGTGATGCTTAATCTTGAATTGTGTGCAGAGATCAGTAATCATAGTGTTGTTCAGATTAGAGCCATTGTCAGTGATAATCCTTTCAGGGATGCCATACCTACATATGAGATTATTCTTAATGAATCGAGCCACAACATTCTTAGTAACAGATGCAAATGAAGCTGCCTCTACCCACTTCGTGAAGTAATCAATAGCAACCAGGATGAAACGATGCCCATTAGAAGCAGTAGGTTTGATCTCACCAATCATATCAATGCCCCACATGGCAAAGGGCCAAGGAGCAGTCAACACATTCAAAGGTGATGGAGGTATATGGACTTTATCAACATAAATTTGACATTTGTGAGATGTTTTGGAGTGTTGATAGCAATCAGCTTCCATGGTAGACCAATAGTAACCTGCTCTCAAAATCTTCTTTGCCATAGTATGTCCACTAGAATGAGTGCCAAAGATCCCATCATGCATATCTTCCATAATCTCAATTGCTTCCTTCTTATCCACACAACAAAGCATAGTTGAATCATGATTGCGCTTGTACAAAATCCCATTACTCAAAAAGAACTTAGCAGAAAACCTTCTCAGGAACTTCCTATCTTTGACAGATGCCCCTTCAGGGAACTCCTGAGCTTCAAGATATCTTTTTACTTCATAGAACCAAGGCTTCTCCTCTGCCCCTTCTGTGTCAATCTCATTGCAGTATGCAGGCTTTTCAAATCTATCAATAGTAATCTTGGGAGCTTCATCATCCCAACTGATCTCAAACATGGATGCCATGGTGGCTAAAGCATCTGCCAACCGATTCTCTCTCCGTGGAATATGTCCAAAGGTAATCTCTTTGAAATGTGGGATCAAAGACAACACATGCTCTCTGTAAGGAATGAGATTATCATGCTTGGTATCCCAATCTCCTTTAATCTGACTAACTACCAGGGCTGAATCTCCATACACATCAAGGAACTGAATCTTCATATCAATAGCAGCTTTAATACCCAGGATACATGCCTCATACTCAGCCATGTTATTGGTGCAATAGAAACAAAGTCTGGCAGTAATCGGGGTATGGCAACCTTCAGGGGAACTAATTACAACACCAACACCATTACCAAGTGCATTAGAGGCATCATCAAAAACCATAGTCCATCGGGATCCTTATTCAGGTCCGTCATATTGTCCAGGTTCTTTGGTAATAATCATAATATCTTCATCAGGGAACTCAAAGCTCATTGACTGATAATCATCCACTGCTTGATGAGCCAAATGATCAGCAACAACACTTCCCTTGATGGCCTTCTGAGTAGTATACTGTATGTCATATTCTGTCAAAATCATTTGCCATCTTGCAATTCTTCCGGAGAGAGCAGGTTTCTCAAATATGTACTTAATTGGATCCATCTTCGAAATCAATAAGGTAGTATGGGTCAACATATACTGTCTTAGTCGGCGAGCATCCCATGCCAAAGCGCAGCAAGTTTTCTCGAGCAGTGAGTATCTTGTTTCACAGTCGGTAAGCTTTTTGCTAAGGTAGTATATTGCCTGCTCTTTTCGACCAGACTCGTCATGTTGCCCCAACACACACCCCATTGAGTTGTCTAACACTGTTAAGTACATGATCAAGGGTCTTCCATCAACTGGTGGCATCAAAATTGGTGGTTCCAGCAGATATCTCTTGATTTCATAAAAGGCAGTCTGGCACTCATCATTCCATTCCATCACCTGATCTTTCTTCAACAACTTGAAGATTGGCTCACAGATGGCAGTTAACTGGGAAATAAATCTTGCAATGTAATTCAATCGTCCCAAGAAACCTCTAACCTCCTTTTCAGTACGGGGAGCTGGCATCTCTCGTATAGCTTTCACTTTTGCAGGATCCACTTCAATACCTTTTCCACTGACAATGAAACCCAGGAGTTTACCAGACCTAACTCCAAAAGTACACTTGTTTGGGTTCAACCTCAACTTGTATTTCTTCAACCTCTCAAACAATTTATGCAGATGATCCAGATGTTGCTCTTCATTCTGGGACCTGGCTATCATATCATCCACATATACCTCTATCTCATGATGAATCATATCATGAAACAAAGCCACCATAGCACGCTGATATGTTGCCCCTGCATTCTTCAAACCAAATGGCATCACTTTATAGCAAAAAGTGCCCCACTGTGTAACAAAGGTTGTCTTCTCCATATCTTCAGGAGCCATCTTGATTTGATTATAACCAGAGAAACCATCCATAAAGGAGAATACCTTATGCTGAGCAGTGTTGTCTACCAGAACATCAATATGAGGAAGTGGAAAATCATCTTTGGGGATAGCCTTGTTCAAATCTCTGTAGTCCACACACATACGTACCTTACCATCTTTCTTAGGAACCGGCACCACATTTGCAACCCACTGAGGATAAGAAGTCACTGCTAAGAACCCTGCATTGAACTGTTTCATTACCTCTGCTTTGATCTTTTCTGACATCTCAGGACGCATACGACGAACCTTCTGCTTCTTTGGACGACAATCTTCCTTCACTGGTAAACGGTGAACCACAATGTCTGTATCCAACCCTGGCATATCTTCATAAGACCAAGCAAAGATCTCCACATAGTCACGTAACATCTGAACCAGTCTGCTCTTGACACTATCCTCTAAATTAGCCCCTATCTTGATCTCTTTCCTGTTTTCTTTAGTTCCCAGATTCACAACTTCGACTGGCTCTTCATGTGGCTGTATGGCTTTCTCTTCTTGTTGTAACAACCTAGCAAGCTCTACAGGTACTTCACAATCGTCCTCATTTCCGTCTTCAGTTTGATGGATCGGATTCTCGAAATTATAATTGGCAATAGTAGAACTGTTATCAACAGGATCCAGAGTGGATGAGGATCTGCATTTTAGTGATGTGGGTGTGTGTAAGAACACATAGCTGATAAAGTAAAAATAAAAGAAAAGAAAGACAAGGAACACAATATTCACTAAAACGAAACGTCCACTGATTTTATTGAATGAAGTATGCAAATGAAATGACAGCCCGTAACAAGCACACCATTGTGCCCCGGGTAAGACACAAGGCTTAAGAGTTTTATTGTTCAAGAAATTGCAAACTTAAAAGCAACAACACAGTAATAGTATTTACTCCTGACTAAAGGAGATAGGGATAACATCTTCAGCTTTCCAGTTATTGAGTCCAGCACCCACAGTAGGAAAAATCCAAGCATCCAAATCGTAATCTTCATCATAGTCTCCCACAGCATTGATCTGATCTTTCATAACCCCGTGATTGGTGATACGAACAGCACGAGCACGACGAACAGCCTTCTGGGATTCTGCAGTGAAACCCAAACCAAACTTGTCAGACTTGTATGGGATATCAGGAAGCTGACCACAAATAGTACAACCACCTTCATCTACCACAGCCCTAGCATCATTGAGGGAGGCCATTGCCATTGTTGGAGGTTTTCTGGTGACCACGGGAACTTTCTTCGCAACAGGAGGAGCTACATAATCATTAACAATCCAGGGAACCACTTCAAATGTCTGACACGGAGTTTCAATGTATTCACCTTCCATTTCCAGATACTTGAAGGTATTCACATGGCTGACAAAATATTCTTCCTCTCCATAGACAGTAACAACCTTTCCTTCCACTGGATATCTTAGCTTCTGATGTAATGTAGAGGTTACATCACCTGCCCCATGGATCCAGGGACGACCAAGTAGACAAGAGTATGAAGGACGAATATCCATCACAAAAAATGTAGCAGTAAAAACCTGAGAACCAACTTTGATTGGAAGATCAATTTCCCCATGCACTACTCTTCTAGAACCATCAAAAGCCTTCACCACAATATTACTGGGCTTCAGCACAACATCTCCAGGACTTAGCTTGTTCAGGACTTCCTTAGGCAACACATTTAGAGAGGAACCATTGTCTATCAGTACATGGGACAGGGTAGTGCCCCTGCATTCAATTGAAATATGCAAGGCCCTGTTATGATCCCTCTTAGCAGGGGTCAAATCAGCATCAGAAAATCCCAACCCATTATCATAAGTCAGGTGGGCAACACAATTCTCAAACTGGTCAACAGAAATTGCATTGGGTACATGAGCAGTCTTCAGAAACTTGATCAAAGCTTTTGCATGAGCTTCAGAACATAACAACAAGGACAACATAGAAATCTTTGAGGGAGTATGCCCCAACTGATCAACAATGTCATAATCACTCTTGCGAATGATTTTCAATACTTCTTCCATTTGCTTGGAGAGATCATCAGCAGCTGGCACATCAGCAGATATAGGCTCAATAATAGGACCCTTGCCCCGAGCATCAGTGGTAGAAGTAGCAGCAGGATCAACTGTATTCTTGGTAGTGACTGGAGGAGAGAACACTCTTCCGCTTCGTGTGATCTTACTAGATCCAGCAATATTGTCAACATCAACAAGCATATCAGCTAAGGGCTCCTGCTTAACACCATGGATGTAAACATCAGACCCATAGTGCCAAGGCACAGCTTTATCAGATGCATATGGAATAGGACCAGGAGTAGTAATGATCAAAGGAGCCACTCTGGCTTCAGCAACAACTTTCACAGGGCCTTCAGCAGTAATCTTGATTGGACCCTGATGGGTGATTTTAATAGGTCTCTTTGAAGTGATTCTTACCGGTACTTTGTCAACCATATCAACCTCTTCAACCTTCTTACCTCTAGTAATATGCTCCACCATACTCTCCACAGAAGGTGGTCTCCTTTCAAACACTATAGTGTAATTATTCATGAGACGCTGAATCCCGTCCTTCAACCTCCAACACTTATCTGGATTATACTCACAATAGACACAATCTTCACGACAACCCGGAAAGAAACCAGCTTGTACTAACTGAATGGATATGCAAATCTTCATCAATGGCATTGACAGTCTTCTCGTGATTTGGTATTGGAGCAGTAATCACATTGGGAGTACCCGGAGGGTCAAACTCAATCTCTCCAACCTCGATCATATCTTGAATTTTATTCTTCAAGACCCAGCAGTTATTAGTATCGTGACCCTGACAGTTTGAATGATATGCACATCGTGCATTGGGATTGTACCTGGGAGAGGTAACATTAGGATTCTGAGGAACCTCTTTCAGAGTAATAAGTTCAGCCTTCAACAAGTGTTGCAGTGCCTGAGCCATTGACATGTTGATCTTCGTGAACTGCCTTCTAGCCCTCTGTTGGTTGCCCTGTGGCTGCTCTGTTGTGGTAGGAATTGGATTTGAGATATGAACTGCACTAACAGACTGATGCCTTCTGTTACGATCAGGTTGACCATAAACAGCATTGGATTCTTTTTTTCCAGTGGGAGGCTTCTTTGCAGCACCTGATGAAGAAGTACCCACCTGGATCTTGCCATCCTTGATACCATTTTCCACTCGCTCTCCTGTCATGATCAACTCAGTGAAGCCAGATGATGAGCTTCCAATGAGATGACTGTAAAACGGACCATTCAGCGTACACATGAACATGTCAACCAATTCCCTGTCAGTCAAAGGGGGTTGAACTCTTCCAGCTAAGTCTCTCCATTTCTGAGCATACTCCTTAAAACTTTCTTTGGCACCCATGGACATGCTTTGCAATTGCATGCGAGTGGGAGCTAAGTCAGCATTATATTGATACTGCTTATAGAAAGCTTCAGCAAGATCATTCCAGTCTCTGATGTTGACACTCTCCAATTGATAATACCACTCCAACTGAGCTCCAGATAAGCTTTCTTGAAAGAAATGGATCCACAACTTCTTGTCAGCAGTGTGAGGCTGAATTCTTCTAACATAAGACCTCAGATGCAGCTTGGGACAGGAGACCCCATCATAAACAACAAAGGTAGGAACTTTGAAACCAATGGGTATGACAACCCCAGATATCAGACTCAAATCTTCAAAATCCAGCCCAGAAGATTTCTGCAACTCCATAGCATCCATTCTATCCACCAGCATCTTGAATTTGTCTTCATTAGGATCATGGTAATAATTAGCCTCAGAATCAGAATCCCCCATTGTATGGTGGAGACTGCCTATCTCTTGCTCAGACTCTTCAGATTCATAGTCTTCAACTGGTTCTTTGGTCTTGGCAAGACCTTTGAACCTTCTTCCCATGTTGATCAGGCCACCTGACCTTCTAGTCTTCTTAGTCTTCTTGGCCAGTAGTGCCTTCAATTCATCCTGCCCCTTGGACAGGTTCAGGATCAGCTCTTGGAACTGTGCATTTTGTGCCTGGAGATCCTTAACTGATTGTTCAAGAGCCATTGCTGAAATAAACAGCGAGAAGATGAGAAACCTGTGCACAATTAACCTGTGTTGCAATGATATGGTATGTGAATGTATATGCAATGTTTTCAAGGACCGCAGGATTTAAATTTGCTTAGACAAACAAGAAGGTAAATTTTCATTAGTAATAACTTTGTTTTGCCTCTTGGGCTTACAAAAACATGAAATGAAATAAGTACAAAAGATGGGGTTTTAAGTCTCCCATGGACGTTTCCTTTTTGTGTTGAGGTATGAGTTGAGATTCCGTTCCTCGTGAAGTTGCTTTGTTAGTTCCAGGATTCTTTCTTGGCTTGCTTTGTAATGAGCCTCGAAAGTATCCCTTTGCTCCTTCAACTGGATCCAAGATCTCTGCAAGTCTTCCATGTCAGTAGGCATGTCTGGGTGAAGGATGGTATAAGCAGTATCTCCTTCAGCAACAGGTTCCATGGTAACTGGCAGGATAGCAGGATATGGCATCATGAGAGTCTGAGCACGAGATCGCACCCATCTGAGATAAGCTTCCATAGGAATAGTGTACTTAGGCTCCAGTGTCTTGCTGTCAACCCTGTTTACTTTTCCCCAGGCTCGTATGAATCTTTGACGGTAACCTTGAAGATCGTTGTCGTAGTCAAACACAATGCCTTGAATCAACATGTCATGTGGACCTTCACTCCGAGCGTAACCAAACTGTCGTAAAGCTAGAGAGGGGTTATAAGTGATGCCTCCTCTTATGCCTAGAAGTGGCACATTAGGAAACTCCCCACAACGGTCAATGATGGTGACATTCTCCATAGATCTGGAGCACCAATGGATATCTGAGTGAGAAAGTGACATGATCCTCTTAGACCATCTGAACCCTTGCTCATTCTTCATCACTGAGCGAGGAAGGTGAGAAATAAACCACCTAGAAAGCAAAGGTATGCAGCACATCAAAGTTCCTCTTGCCCTTGTAGTACGAGTATGAAGAGAGTGTAGGATGTCTCCAAGCAATGTAGGCACTGGATTGTGACTCAGGAAAATGTTGATGGCATGAACATCTATGAACTGATCTGGATTGGGGAACAACACTAAGCCATAAATCAGCAAGGCTAAGATATCCTCAAAAGCATCATAACTCATAGCCTTCAAGAACATTTGAGCCTTCTCTATCAATACCTTAGCAAGAACACCCTTGACTCCACTTCTCGTTTCTAGAACAATGTCAGACTTCTTCAGATGCAGAGCTGCAGCAATAACCTCAGGTTTAGGCTCTCTTTCCAAACCTATGAATGGTTTCTGATCAAGAACAGGTAGGCCCAGAAGTTTAGAGAACTCTTCCATGGTTGGAACCAGCTGGTAGTCGGGGAATGTGAAGCAATGGTGTTTAGGATCAAAGAACTGAAACAGGACACTCATCATGTCTTCATTGAACCCTGAGGTGACTAGGTCCAATAGGTAACCATGTCTTTTGATGAACTGGGAATGATCAAACACCTGAGAAACCAACTCTTTAAGCTTAGCAGGTATGCCCACAAAGTTGATCCTGATGGTGTTTCTACGAGCTGAAGCCATGACCTGCAACAAAGAACAAAGATAAATCCTTTGGTCCTTGAAATGGTTAGTGAAAATGCCATGCTTATGATGCATGATGATGTCATGATGTTATGTTCAATCACAAACATGTGGCACACACAAACAAGTCACACCATAGCCCTAGGTTTAAAGGCTTGCATGAGGTTTAAGGTAAGTACCCTCCCCTGAAGTTAGATGGTTCATCCTGTCCTACAAAAGTAACCAGGTTCTAAGGGATCTCAATATCATTGATCCTTCACAAGGGTGGTTGTTCAGTAGGCAACTTACTTGCCAACCAAAACCCTCCATGTTTAGAATCTCAATGAGCGTAGTATCGAGTATCAACCAACTTCAGTCTTCACCAAAGCCGGTTATCTCACTACTTTTCTAAAGGCCAAGATGGGATAACTAGGGTTCTAAAAGTTAGTTAGTGCATTGACAACATATGGCAGCCTCATATTATCCTCAACTTGACTTAAGGAACATAAGCACCGACCAAGAAGTCACACTAACTATGGCCACCAGATCAACCATATCGGTATACACCGTACAGTTTCCTTGGTATATTGCCATTTACCTAAGGTACACTAGATTCGGGTTAGGATCTTTAACACATAAAAGCACCCAACAGATAAGTATAAAGCAAACAAGGCAAACAATTTTAAAGTGATCTAATTCCTAAGGGTACCCCTCTTTAATATTAAATCCCCAGCAGAGTCGTCAGTTCTGTAACACGGTGGGAGAACTGACTTTAGTTATGTTGCGGATAGCAAGAGTCGCCACTGACTTTTATTTTATCCAAAGGAAAGGCATAAAAGAACAGGAAAGACCTTTTTTAAAAAGATTTTTGGGTCCGGGGGGTAGGTTATGTAAAGGGAAGGTATTAGCACCCTTTACATCCATGGTTATCCATGGGCTCTTAGTTACTTAGCTCACTTTGAATTGTTTTTGAAAATGTGAAGTGTGTGAATAGAAATTTTCATAAGAGTTAATAATGATCCTTGTACGGATGCGTAAAAACTTGTGTTTGAAAATTTGTTTGAAAGTATAAAGTGTTTGAGAAATTTTTAAGTAGTGAGCAAGTAACTATGAGGTACCTACCCTAAAGTTTAAGTCTTTCTGTTCTTTATCCTTTAAGTGGTAAGACTATCCCTATTATTAAGGAATAGGTAGTCATTACCTTGGATGTGAGGGACATATGAGGGACATCTGTTAATGAAGGCAACTGTAGGGTGTATTAAGCAATTTGGAGGGACTGTCATTATTATTCGAAAGGGACAAGATCTCTATGAAAGGCAACCATTAAGGGACTTGATGACTTTTCTTTTAAGGGACTTGCTTCATACACCCCACTTGACCTTATGACTTGGCAACATTGAGAGGCAACCCTAGAAAGTGAGATGGCGATTAAAAATCGACTTACGAGTGTGAGTGTTTAATTTAATTTATCTTATAATTTTAAATGACCTAAATTCAATTTTAAATATAATACATGTTTACACTCCCTATTTTACTAACCATAGCATAAAAATTAAATAATTTAAATATTACAAAAATTTACACCAAGGAGCAATTACAATAATAATTAATAAGCAATTAAAAATAAATAGCAAGAATAAATAAACAAAATAAAAATAAATAAATAAGCAATAATAGGGGTTTGTAATAATAATTAAAAATAAATAAAGTTAGTGAAATAATAAGCATAATAAAAATAAATAAATGAGTTAGTAATAATATGATTAGTAATAATAACAATAATTAAAATAAATGGAGTTAGCAAAAATATTATAAGAACATAACAAAAGATTAGATTTTTAATATAGACAATTATTTAGAAATAAGAGGAAATATGAACAATTAAATAATTATTATAACATTTTAATTTATATACAAATTATTAAATTATTTTTAAACATATTACAAAATTAAATTATCATAGGTCCAATTACTTCTAAACACATATTTAAAAATTATTTATATATATAATTTAGATTGCAAACAAATTATAAAAAATATTTACATATTATATAAAGAAAATAGATTATAATTATATTTACAAAATTTAATTATATTGAATACTATATTTACAAAAAATTAGAAATTTAAATCATAAAAATAAATTAGGGTTTGTTTAGAAAATATATGTTTTTTAGGGTTTATAATCTAATATACAAAATTAATATACATATATTATAATTTAATTACATAATATAAAAAATAATTTTTGAATTAAGAAAATACATATTTTAGAATTTGGAAAATATAATCATATAAACATGTTTTATTTTTTTGAATTATTTAGAAATATAATATGAATAAAACTACATATAATTTAATAATAAAACAATTAGAACAAATAAAATGAAAAAAAGAAAAAAAACTTGGAACTTACCTGGCTGGGGTTTGAACCCAGGTCACTCTGATTACCAGCAACAACACCCACCACTAAGCCATCATGCGCAGGCAGCAAGCAAAGGGGTAGAATTGATTTTGTTTCATATCCTGAAAAATCCAGAAAAAACAAAAGAAAGCAAAAGGCCTGGGGGAGGATTGAACCCAGGACCTCTTGAGCAAACACATACACGCATGACCATCCCAGCTAGGTGAGCTAATCTGTTAACAAACCATCAACAAATAATAATATATTATATTCAATGTATAAATGAGAAAACTCAAAAATATTTGTCACAACCAGGATTCGATCCCTCGCCCTCTCATCAAACGCACGCCTGACTTTCCACTGGGCCAAACAACCTGTTGTGATAATGAACCAACAAGATAACATAAAATATTTTAAATAAAATTTGAATTTTTCTGAACGCGCCAACTAGCTTCGTCTTCCCCAGATTTCCTGCGAAATTTGTCACGAATTTTCCTACCATCTTTCCTGCGAAAACGTAATGGCAGCAAAACCTACGAAATACAATGATCAACAAAACAGCAAAATTTTGTGAAATTAATCAGTGCATTACATTCTACAAGGTCCATACAACTCAACCATATCTTTAGAATTCATTTATAGTGGATGAATTGAAGAACCCTAAAACGGCCATGAAACCCTAATCATGGTGATTTCTTCATCCTGCACTTAAAATCGAATTGTTTGTTCCAGAAACACTCCAAACTTCATCACAAACACAAATATGTAATCAAATTCAGACAATGATATCAACATTATGGGAATCGGAAAAAATATTTTTAAGAACAATGTGAATTCGGGTTGAGCAATATAGCATGGTTTTGATGCATATGAGTATTGGTTCATGATCAGAGAAGTCCAAGGAACATTGCTATGTTCTTATTTTACCTTCAAATGTCTTAGAGATTGAAAACCGAATTTGACTTTTGGCTTGAATTTTTGAAGTATGAAACTTACCTTTGAGGCTGTGGAATCCGTCCATTCATGTTAGGGTTGTATTTAGTACTTATAGGAGAGTGAATTAGGTCAATAATATTGAATGGTTGTGTGGAGAATTTGATATGAAAAGATCCAAAATGATCATGCCTTGAAAATCAAATATTCATGCATAAACCCTTGCTATTTTGGGAGGATTTTCATAATTCTTGTATCAATCAAACTTAAATGTGATTTAAGATTTTCTAGAAGCAAAATTAAAATTAATTTTCATGATTTTATATTTTATTTGAATTTAAAATGACTTTTTAATATAAAAATCATAATAAATAAAAAGAAAATAAATTAAATTATGAATAAATTAAATTAATTTCGTGCAAGATGTTATGAAGTGGATTGGGTCATTATTTGGCAAGCCCATTTGGAAAAACTTGGTTTTAGACCTCCTTTTTCTTCATGAACCAACCCAAAATTTCCCAACTTTGCAAGGGCACATATCCTTCAATTTTAATGGTATGAGGGTGTTCTTGGACATTTTGGAAAGCTTGAAGAGTCCTCTAAACAACCCCACTGGTTTCATGTCCATATCATTTACCAATCTCAAGTTATGCCCTTTTGAAGTTGTTGACTTTTTGTTGACTTTCAAAAGGACCTATAATGTCTTAGCTCATACCTTCCAAATGAAGCATTTTTGGGCTTGGCTTGTGAGACACAAAGTTGTAGAGAATTCAATTTCCTTCAAAATGAGCTTTGAGTGGAGACTTGGTGATGAAGTATGTGAAAGTTATGGCTGGTCAAAGTTCAGTTGACTTTTACTGAGGAAACCCTAATTTAGAAACTCCTGATTCTTGATGATCTGGAATCTCCTTGATGAATCATGATCAACCCTTGATCAAATGATGAATTTTACTTCATATAATTGATGTTGAAAAAAAATCATGAAGTTTGACTTTGGTTTGACCACAGTTGACCTCAGTTTGACTTTTTAACTACATTGACTGATTTTGACTTATCTGATCATCTGACTGAGCAAACTTTTGAGAAAAGTCTTGAAACTTGTCATGGGGATTCTTAAACATATATAAGATGTTATGAAGCTCACTTGAAGTCTTGGAAGTTCATTTAGCCTGATTAAAGTCAAAACCCTAGTTTTGGATGCACTGCTTAGGAGGTGCATTGTTTGAGGGAATTGTCAACTTTTCTGACCAATTATGAACTTTGTGAACCATCATAAAATGTCTTGTGAACCTCATGGGAGGTCTTGTAAACATTGTGAACCTTATGAATCTTCATAAAGTGACTTGTAGACCTCATGAACCTCAGGAAGGTCATGTAAGCATTGTGAAACTTGTGAACCTTGTGAACCTTCATGAAGTGACTTGTAGACTTCATGAACATCATGAAAGGTCTTGAAAGCATTGTGAATCTTGTGAACCTTGTGAACCTTCATGAAGTGACTTGTAGACTTCATGAGCCTCATGAAAGGTCTTGAAAGCATTGTGAATTTTGTGAACCTTGTGAACCTTCTTAACACACAAAGTCTTGTATTGTGAGGGCAAATTTTGGGGTGCAACAGCTGCCCCTGTTCAATTTTCTGAAACCTGAGGGGTTAGATTGGTATGTTTGCCAGTCGTGACCTGGAAGGTTGAAGGGGATTGAACACAAAAGCCCAAAAATTTGCACTCACCAGTGCATAAAGTGGTACAGATGGCTAGTTGAATATGATTGAGTGGGCTTAAAGATGCCACTTGGAGGAAAATTCTTCAGATACATGTCTTGGAGGATGAAGCAGTCCAAAATATGGAGGTATAATGATAGCTGTCAGGAGGATGGAGCAGTCCTGAGGCAATGATATGATTTCAAGAGGATGAAGCAATCCTGAGGTAAAGAAGCTGTTAGGGGGGTAAAGCAATCCTGAGGTATTGATAATATGCTTCCAGGAGGATGAAGCAGTCCTGATGTAATAAAAAGCTTTCAGGAGGATGAAGCAGTCCTGATGTAATAAAAAGCTGTCAGGAGGATAGAGCAGTCCTGATGTAATAATATGCTTTCAAGAGGATGAAGCAGTCTTGAGAGATTTGGTAATATGCTTTCAGGAGGGTAAAGCAATCCTGAGGTAATAATAAGCTGTCAGGAGGATGAAGCAATCCTGATGTGATAATAAGCTGTCAGGAGGATGAAGCAATCCTGAGGTAATAATAAGCTGTCAGGAGGATGAAGCAATCCTGAGTATGAAGGTATAATGATAGCTTTCAGGAGGATAAAGCAGTCCTGAGGTAATAATCTTCCAGGAGGATGAAGAAATCCTGGGGTAATAATATGCTTTCAGGAGGATGAAGCAATCCTGAGGTACAAGAAGCTGTCAGGAGGATAAAGCAATCCTGAGGGATGATAACTTTCAGGAGGATAAAACAGTCCTGATAATCACAAATCTGTTTGCTGGAGAATTAACCTGAAAACAAGGTAGCATTCTGTATGATAATATTAGCTTATGTATTATGTATGCATGTAATGTATTATGTATATATGGATATGTACGTTATGATATGATGTAAATGATGTATGTATGATATGATGCTGCCTGAAGCGTCTGGATATCTTCGTATAACAACTGCTGGCCAGGGAAAACAAATCCCGATTTGTTGCTGAAGAATATGAGGAACTCATTCCCGTCTTGTATGATAAGAAGTTATACATAACCTCCTGTCTGTTGGGGATAATAAGGTATATATAACTTCCCGTCTGCTGGGGATAGTAAGGTATATATATCCTCCCGTCTGCTGGGGATAATAAGGTATATATAACTTCCCGTCTGCTGGGGATAGTAAGGTATATATATCCTCCCGTCTGCTGGGGATAGCAAGGTATATATAACCTCCCGTTTGCTGGGGATAGCAAAGTATATATAACCTTCGTCTTCTCTTGATAGTAGGGTAGATATAACCTCCGTCTTTGTTCGTCGTACTTTTATTGGAAAGTAAATTCCCGTATATCCGTATGAGGATAAAAGAGATGGATATAAATTCCAGGGGAGATGTGACTTCATGAAGATGGATTTTCCCTACTGTGGATTTGTAACTGTATTGTAAAGATGAATCGGTGAAGCTTCGTTGAAATCCTTCGCTCGTTCGTCCTTAGTAAATACTATTACTGCATTTTTATGCATTTCTGGTAAACATCAATCATATTAAAAAAGCATACATGCATTTTTGGTAAACATCAATCATATTCAAAAGCATACATACATTCAAACACAACCAATGGACGTTTCGCTTATGTAAATAGGGTAAAAGTAAATCTGGATTCAAAGATGGAATTTTATTCATATCAAAAAGTGACCCATACATGGGTAAGTTTGTTCAAAGAAACATAAACCCTAGTAAGAGGATTTTGTCATAAAGTTTTTTTACAAAGAAAATCAGCTATGTGAGAAATAATCCTTATTGAGTTTCAATTCTACTATTGCCATTATCTTCAAGTATCTCATCTTCTGCT
Organism: Lathyrus aphaca; assembly: GCA_963966055.1. Classification (NCBI taxonomy): domain Eukaryota; kingdom Viridiplantae; phylum Streptophyta; class Magnoliopsida; order Fabales; family Fabaceae; genus Lathyrus; species Lathyrus aphaca. The sequence continues at coordinate 318,550,973 of OZ014522.1, forward strand.
GTTGAGACGGAAACGATTGGATTGAGCTTTATCTGTTCGAACTTGAGTAAGTATCACAACTGGTTGCAGTTTCATGGGTGATCCAAACGAGACATAGTCATACGCTTTAATCCCTAACTTTTGCCTGGATTGCCCTTTCAGGTTTTCAATCCATCGGGATACCCTTTTTTGCCCAAGCCGCCTTTTCAGGTTTTCGACTTGCCGGGTGTACATCTTTTTACATATATCCCTAATTTTTGCCCAAACCCTTTTGGTTTGCCGGGATGCCCTTATTTTTGCCTAGGCCTGTCAACCTAGCGGGTCTCTTTTTATGCGTAGTATTTTTTAACTATGTCTGCGTTTACAGGCTGTGGAAAGTCTTCACCATCCATTGTAGTCAGTATCATGGCACCTCCTGAGAACACTGTCTTGACTACAAATGGTCCTTCATATGTTGGAGTCCACTTGCCCCTAGGATCACCCTGTGGTAATATGATACGCTTGATTACCAAATCACCAGCCTGATATACCTTTGGCTTAACCTTCTTGTTAAAAGCTTTGATCATCCGTTTCTGGTACATCTGGCCATGACAAACTGCTGCTAACCTCTTTTCATCAATCAAATTTATCTGGTCAAGTCGAGTCTGAATCCACTCATCTTCATCCAAGCCTGAATCCTTCATAATTCTTAAGGAGGGAATCTGAACTTCAATGGGCAGAACTGCTTCCATACCATACACTAAGGAGAATGGAGTTGCCCCTGTTGAAGTGCGTATTGTAGTACGATAACCATGAAGAGCAAATGGTAACATCTCATGCCAATCTTTATAAGTCACAGTCATCTTCTGTACAATCTTCTTAATGTTCTTATTAGCAGCTTCAACTGCCCCATTCATCTTTGGACGATACGGAGAAGAGTTGTGATGCTTAATCTTGAATTGCATGCAGAGATCAGTAATCATAGTGTTGTTCAGATTAGAGCCATTGTCAGTGATAATCCTTTCAGGGATGCCATACCTACATATGAGATTATTCTTAATGAATCGAGCCACAACATTCTTAGTAACAGATGCAAATGAAGCTGCCTCTACCCACTTCGTGAAGTAATCAATAGCAACCAGGATGAAACGATGCCCATTAGAAGCAGTAGGTTTGATCTCACCAATCATATCAATGCCCCACATGGCAAAGGGCCAAGGAGCAGTCAACACATTCAAAGGTGATGGAGGTATATGGACTTTATCAGCATAAATTTGACATTTGTGACATGTTTTGGAGTGTTGATAGCAATCAGCTTCCATGGTAGACCAATAGTAACCTGCTCTCAAAATCTTCTTTGCCATAGTATGTCCACTAGAATGAGTGCCAAAGATCCCATCATGCATATCTTCCATAATCTCAATTGCTTCCTTCTTATCCACACAACAAAGCATAGTTGAATCATGATTGCGCTTGTACAAAATCCCATTACTCAAAAAGAACTTAGCAGAAAACCTTCTCAGGAACTTCCTATCTTTGACAGATGCCCCTTCAGGGAACTCCTGAGCTTCAAGATATCTTTTTACTTCATAGAACCAAGGCTTCTCCTCTGCCCCTTCTGTGTCAATCTCATTGCAGTATGCAGGCTTTTCAAATCTATCAATAGTAATCTTGGGAGCTTCATCATCCCAACTGATCTCAAACATGGATGCCATGGTGGCTAAAGCATCTGCCAACCGATTCTCTCTCCGTGGAATA
>OZ014522.1:318565188-318572688 GCA_963966055.1 Lathyrus aphaca
CGAAAATAACAAATGAAATAAACTGGAAATGATGGGTGACACAGCAAGAAACAGTTGACAAAATAAATCACTTATCACCAGAGGACGATAAGGCAACTGACTGAAAATAAAATTGCTATCACCAAAAGGATGATAAAGCGACCCCGACACCAAAAGGATGCTGAGTAACAGAAAATTAAATAAAATCGCTATCACCAAAAGGATGATAAAGCGACCCCAACATCAAAAGGATGCTGAGTAACAGAAAATTAAACAATCGCTATCACCAAAAGGATGATAAAGCGACCCCAACACCAAAAGGATGCTGAGTAACAAAAAATTAAATAAAATTGCTATCACCAAAAGGATGATAAAGCGACCCCAACATCAAAAGGATGCTGAGTAACCAAAAAATTAAATAATCGCTATCACCAAAAGGATGATAAAGCGATCCCGACACCAAAAGGATGACGAGCAACAAAAATTAAATAATCGCTATCACCAAAAGGATGATAAAGCGACCCCGACACCAAAAGGATGACGAGTAATAGAAAATTAAATAATCGCTATCACCAGAAGGATGATAAAGCGACCCCGACACCAAAAGGATGACGAGTAACAGAAAATTAAATAATCGGGAAGAGAAATGTCCACCGGGGACGTCTACTGAATAACACCTAGGAATATCTTTGGAATCTTCAGTTGGCCCTGGACCCTGACTTCCGCTGGGGAAAGGCCTGAAATCTTGGGTTGATCCTGGATCCTGAGTTATGCAACTATGCTTGACTAATTTGAAATGGTATCCCATAAGGATGGAGATACGATGCAAGTGTTTATGCACTGAGATATAAATTCGATAATGTTGGGGATAATAAAAATATGATATATTTAGGTATGCATATGATGCACATGTTGTAAATGATTGATGTAAATGATGCATATGACTTTAATGATGCCTAATGATGCATATGAGCGATCGAAAGGTGACAGCTTGGTGGACTTTTGGTTTGGTAGTTGCCAATAACAATTGGACTTTGGGTGGGTGGAGGGATTGATTCCCCGACGCTCGATCTTTGACAATGTATGGTCAGAAAATGGATCTGAATGCTCCCAGCTTGATTATCTGCTGATGAGCAAAGCGACTTAATTGACACGTGAAGCCTGATTTGCTTTGAATGATTGCCAACGTCCAGCAAAATCTGCTTGTTTAGCTGGGGAGGAGAGATAGGAAGATTTGCTCCTGTATCTGGATTTGGTAGACATCTGCCCCTGGTGGAGCTGTTGAAGGTGAACTGCCCCTGATTGGGCTGTTGGAAGATAGATTGCCCCTGATTGGGTCACTGGAGATGGTTTTGCCCCTGATTGGACTGTTGAAGTAGTCTTGATTCATGTTGGCACCAATGAAGTTCAAATTTCTCTTTTGATTTCCCCTTGTTGGGATTGTACTGATGTCAAACACTGATTTGCAATTAAATTCTTCATACACAAATGGTAGTGTTAATGTAAAGTTCATGTAAGTTTTGAAAAAGTCAATTTATTTGAATGCCGTGATAGTGTGACGAATGGACTGTTGGTCCAAACGTGGTGCTGATTTAGAAAGTGCGTAAAAAATGCAGCAAGAATAATGTGCGATCAAGATTGAATATTAGCAAATATACGGGAGTCAATTTACGCAACCTTGTTGGTAGCATGCTTTCAGAATAAACCGTGCCTCAATTAGGACTTTCGAGGGTTGTAACGTGGTCTGGTTAATGGTTTGAGAAATAAAGGATATAAGGCTCAAAGTTTGATTTGTACCCATCCCTTCTTCGAAATGTTCTCCAGTCCTACGTTCAGTTAACGCTACACCTGCATTTGTTTTGACTTTGCAAGAGTGAATATGAAGCTTTAAAGTTTGCTTGAAAGTGGCAGTCATCTTTTTGTTGTTGGCGACCCTTTAATTCTTGATTTGTTGGTCACTGATTTTTTGCTTTTGCTGAGGATTTGAGCTCCTCTTTTGATTTTTCGACTAAGTCTCCCTTTGGGTGCTCAACTTAGTGTTTTTTTTTTTTTTTTTTTTGTATTTTGCTGAATGTTGTGACTGCCAAGTCATTTGTTGATGGTCCTCTGACGGGATGTCTCATCTTGCGATTCGAAGGTGTAGTCAGGTTAACTGAATAACTACCCTGCCCCGGGTTAGATGTAAGGGTTGTATCCGAAAGAAACTCCTACTTCTAGGCTCGAAGTGGTTGACTAGGGATTAACTCCTTGTATCTCCAGCGTTTGGTGATTTGAAAAAATGCCTGTACATCATTGACGAGGTTTTATCCGAAAGCATACCGCAACAGTTATGGGTATTTCGTTTTCATCATCCTCCCTCAAAGTTTTTGCTAAAGTGAAGTGAGGAAATATTTTTGTGATTTTTGCGATAGATGATAAATAATGAGCGAATGCGAATAGACTGATTAAAAACATGCATAAACATAATATTAACAAAACCAAGTACGAATAACAATGTTCAACGCAAACAGTACTTAACAAACAGTACAAAATAACAAAGATGCGAAAATGATAAATGGCGACGACTGCCTTGATTTGAAGAGTGAACTTCTCTTCATTGAATGCTTCAAAGTTGGAGACTACTCAGCTTGGTCTTTAACAAACCCTTCACATGTCTTCACTTGTTGGCCCAGTGCGGCGGCATTGGATTGTTCTGGACATTTGGATTTCTCGGGGTGAAGGTGAGATCCTTAGAGTCGATCAGATCTTGAATCTTGTGCTTGAACGATTTGTAGTTCTCGATTGCGTGACCTGGAGCACCCTTATGATATTCACAGCGGGCATTGACATCATAGTCTCGGGCGGTACCAGTTTGTGGTGGCAAGTCTTTTAAAACAAGAGTTCCCTTTGCCATCAGCCCGTTAAAGATTTCTCCATATGATAAAGGCAGTGGATCAAAGTTTCTTTCAGGCCTTCTTTGCTGATATGGTGGACGTTGTTGAGGAGCGCATTGTTGCTGTTGACCAGGCCGTTGTGGATAAGCCGGCTGCTGGTATGGTCCAGGTGCATATTGCGCAGCTGCAACCATAGGACGTGGATGTGGTTGATGAGCCATCTGAGGCGGAAATAGAGCTTGAAAGGCCTGCTGATAAGGCATTGGAGGAACTGGCTGATATGGCATAGGAGCATATTGTGCAGCAGCAACATAGGGATACTGATAGTAGGGAACTGGCGCAGGTGCACTATGTTGAAAATTCCCGCTTGCAGCAGAAACGACATTTGTTTCACCCTTCTTGTTTTCGTTGAAAGGCTTCTTGGTTCCAGGTTGGCTGCTAGAACCTCCTTGGATCCTTCCGCTTTTAAATCCTTCTTCAATTCTTTCTCCGACCATCACCATGTCCGGAAATCCAGAAGATACGTTGCTGATCAGCTTTTCGTAGTATTGCCCCTGTAGGGTACCCATGAAGATGTCGATTAGTTCACGGTCAACCCAAGGAGGATGCACTCTGGCAGCTAACTCCCTCCAGCGTTGGGCGTACTCCTTAAAGGATTCGCTCTCCTTTTGAGACATACTCTGAAGTTGAGTACGGTTAGGAGCAAGGTCAGTGTTGTACTTGTACTGCTTTTTGAATGCGTCAGATAATTTATGCCAAGTACGAACATTGTTGCGTTCGAGCTGCATGTACCATTCTAGAGACGCTCCAGACAGGCTATCTTGGAAGCAATGGATCATGAGCTTGTCATCTTTGGCATGAGCGGCCATTTTTCTACAGTACATCCTCAAATGAAGCTTAGGACATCTGAGGCCTTTGTACTTCTCGAATTCTGGCAGTTTGAACTTAGCAGGGATCACAACATCTGGAACTAAGCACATGTCTGAAGCACTCAGAGAAGTTGAGTTGTGTCCTTCCATGATTCGGAGTTTTTCAGCTAACTCGCGACACATCTTCATAGCTTCGGATTCTTGAACAACATGAGGATTGGTGATTGGAACAGCAGTATACATCTCATACTCAACTTGATGATTCTCTTCAGTTTGAGGAAACTGGACTTGAGTTGGAATAGGTTGAGCTTGAGGAATAGCACCAACAGTGACACCAGAAGCAGGTATTGGTTGGGAAGTGACCTCTTCAACAACAGGAGTGAAACCTGGAGGCAAACCATAGACCAAAGGATTTGGAACTGGAACTGAAGGCATTGCGCGCGAGGTAGATCCTTGCACTTGAGCATTGTTCATTGCGGCAGCAGCTTTGCGACGTTCTTCCATTCTTGCCAAAGCTTGCAAAGTCTCATAAATCTGTTCAATCTTGTTCTTGACCGAGTCAATCTCTTCCCTCATAGTAGCTTATTCTTCTTGAATCACGTCCATCAGTCTTCTAGTGTTGGCTCGAGTTAAGTACGGTCGTCTAGCTCGATACGGGCGTCGGGAAACCAGTTTGATTTACTGAAGATGGAGGAATATCAAATGAGTTCTCGGTTTTGGAATGAAATGCAATATGAACAAATAAATGCAAATGAGATGATATGCAATGTCAGAATCCAGGATCACAAGATCAGGGTCCACGAGTCCAAGGTACAGATGAAGGATACTCTGATCAAGAACTCACTGGGTAGACTCTAAAGTTTTAGGGATCCCAAAGTTATCAATTCATATGGTTGTTCATCACACACGCCATAAACATGACGGTTGATTGACTCCGCCATATGAATCTATTTTGGGTGAGATCTTCGTATCGACAACCGACGAGAGAAAATTTTCTCGGGAGCCTATACTATGCAATCATCGACACGAGGTTTAAAACAAAGTCCTGGAGTTATGGAACTTTCTCAACTGTTTGATGCACGTGTCAATTTCATACATTCTTGACAGTCAATCAACTCCATTGAGTAAGTCTATTCCAAGTGAGGTTTTCGTATCGAGCCACGCGAGGGCGAACCCTGGTGCCCCATACTACGCAACAATCAACCGATGTTTTAACCAAAAGATTCTAAAGGTCCTCAGAGTTGATGACCCTAATGAAAGCAACTGAGCACACACGTCAAGGACTTGACGGTTGTCAGTATTCTCATCAGAATCTACTCCAAGTGAGGTTTTCGTATCAACAACCCACGAGAGTGGTTCTCTCGGGAGCCCATACTACACATCCTCGCTAACTTAAGTTTATACTCGCAAGCCCGGGTATAGAGCTTTTCCCTCAAATTTCTTTTGCAAAGTATCGATCCAAATTAGTACCAAGGAGCCACAAGATATATAAAATGGAATGCGATAAAGAAAGCGATAAAAAAAATAAACAAGCAAGGCATAAAAGCAAACATCCAAACAAGCGCGGGAACCTAGACTAGGCTCGACTCGCAGAGGGGTGAACCAGTCTCCAGCAGAGTCGCCAGTTGTCGTACCCCGAAAAATACGACCTCACGCGATCCGAAAAGACGGGAGCCGCGCGCCGGACAGACTGAATAGTCGCCACCTAATTCTATTTATTCCCGAAGAGGGAAAGGGAAGATATAGATACAACCCGGGAAGAAAAGGATGAGGACAAAGGTCAACGGAACCATTGCCTGGGTTCGGGAGTCGGTTATGCAGGGGGAAGGTATTAGCACCCCCTACATCCATCGTACTCGATGGGAACCATCTAAGTTATCACGCACGAAAGGATGTCTATGCTTAAACGAATTGCTTTCTAGAGGGAGATGAGTTGAATTATAATTTAGATTGATCCTAGGTGCTCGGCAAGGATTGAGATCCTCGTGCCTACGTACTCCCGTGTGCAATGGGAAAGTCAGAGCCTCGTAGTTCGGCCTACTAAGGGTAATGGTTGTTTGATTTTATTACCTTTCTTCGACGAAAGGGTTTAGGAGTTGAAATTCACTAAAGACTAGGGATAGTTTATCTCGTCCAACAAGACGAGCATCTTGCGTCGAAATTATCGGAGCGAGTAACGAGAGCTCGTTATCCTCCTTTCTACCGCTTAAGGCTCGTGGCGTACAAATCTTCTCGTATTATTAATGTATTTTATTTCCTAAGACCGTTTGACGTTGTATCAAGGGTTTGGATCTAAAAAGAATCGTTTTGGTTTTTTGAGGTTAGAGGGTAAATGCAACTGGAGGTTTGTTTTGTAGTTTGTCAGCGAGGCGCAATGCGCTCGGCTCGCAAGGTGGAATGGATCCTAATAAACGATAAAGATAACTGGAAAATAAAGTGCAAGTGTGCGAGTGAAATCGCTTGGCGTTGGACCAAGGATTCAGAATTAAATAAAATACGGAAAATAAAAATGCGTACAAAGTAACGGGAGAGGGGTACAAAATAAATACAGGGGATTACGCGAAATAAAGAGGGCTCGTTGTAATTAGCCCAAGAGAAAGCGTGTGTGCAGTGTTTTTGAACTGTTCGAAGGCGTTCAGCCTTTTTAATCGGAGACAACTATTCAAAGGCGTTGGACCTTTTTGGGACGCGGCGAAATTTAGTTCGTGAACTACCTTAGAATCGATTCAAAATTGGAATCATTCTATAAGGAGTCGAAACATTTCTTTGAAATGCGGAAATAAATATATAAAATTAAATTGAATTGCTAGAATTAAAATAAAATAATGAATATAAATAATAAATAAATTGGTAATATTGACATAATGAATAAAATTAATTAAATTACAAATTTTTGTTCAAAATAAAATAATAAGATAAAATAGAAAAAAGAGGGCCTCATATTGACCGAGTATCACCGATTTAACGAAATCGGGCAATGCCTCGGCCTTTTGTTATGTCATTGGCCCCAGAAATATAATACTGAATAAAATGTAAAGATTATAAAAGAGAATGAAAAATAAATTATTATAGAGATTTTTAGTTTAGGGAAAAAAAAGAAACAAAACAATATGAAAAATAATAATAAAAAAAGATGAGGGGTGAGGATTTTATCTCTGTGTGTGTTGTTAGCAGGAAATCAAATGGATATAAACTCAGAGCCCCAACAGAATTCATAAAAATACAAATAAGAATAAATAAAACATAAAGTAAAAGTGGGAGATCATCAATGGTTTTAGGGTGTTCACTGAATAAATAAAAAAATGAAATGGTGGGCTCAGCCACACACAGAAAACAAAAAAAATTAAAAAAAAAAAAGAAATTAACAAAAATAAGGAAAGGTTTTAATGAAAAAACGGATGATAAAAGGTGAAGAGGAAACCGTGCTCTTCCTCGTGTTTTCACTTTCCACAGAAAAAAGAAACAAACTCACTCTGCTTCAAAGCGGTTCCCAACGGCGACAACCCCTTTCGCCGAACCTCACCCTCTCTGCGTCTTTGGCTCTCAATTGATCTGTCTCTCTGTCGCGCGACTGTCAGTTCTCATTGCTTCTCTGTTTCCGTTTTGACCCAGCTCATTCACTATCGGCGGCAGACAAATTTCGGTTAGATGTGTGGCTTTCCTCTCGGCGACGACATTTGGCTCACGGCGGCTTGAAGGTGGATTTCAGTTTCGAAGGAAGTCGGAAAGGTTATGCGATTTGAGATGAGGGATTTGTGTTGTGGTGTTTTCAATAAGTT
>OZ014522.1:318577688-318580188 GCA_963966055.1 Lathyrus aphaca
CTCTAGGACTCAATCTAAAATCTATCTTAATTCTAAAAGAACTAAAAAATGCTAAAACAAAAATTCAGCACCTACTACAGTCCTTAATACACAAACAGCCATGAAAACAATGCATAATACAAAGCTGCTTTTTACAGCCATCATGCAGCATGAAAAGGTAGGTGTAAAAGGTCAAAAACAGCATGCAAACATAATAAACAACATACATTTTACAACACCTTTATGCAAAAACAGCTATGAAAATGCAAAATCCAGAATTGATTATTTTCATTTTATGTGCACAAAGTGAATGATAAACAACACATTAATGTCACTTAACATGAATCTACATGCATCAAAAAATGAACTCAAACATGTGAATTTATTTACATCATTTATTTGATTAAAAATGGCAATGATCAATCAAGAACAAACATACTTTTTCATGTTGCACAAATGAGCATTTTATCATGAGATTGAACAAGTATCACTACAAGCATCAATTGTTACACATGCATGGCATAAAAATCAGAATTGAACTCATGTTAAGATATGATCAATTAAGCACAAGAAACTTGCATGAACATGTGAAGCATCTAATCACTTTTGGCAAAAAATCAACATGGAATTTAATCACTTTATCAATCAAGCAAGCAATGACAATAATCATGAAGCATATGTTGAATTTAAGCAAGCAATTAACATGTGAAACAAATGATTAAAGTGTAGCAAAACAACATCAAGAATCAATTATATCACATTTGCACATTTAACACCAAACATGGAAAAGTGAACGGAATCATGTCGAAACGACTCGAAACAAATGAATTGGCTACAGGAAATAGACTCAAAAATTCCCTAAAATCAATAGCTAAACATACATGAACCTTAGAAGCACTAGGAAGCAAGATTGAGCAAGAAAATAAATTAAAAATCCAAAAATGAACAGCGTTAATCGGTTAACCCGTTAACGGACCCTGGACAACACTAAAAATGGCCAAAAACGCATGCGTTAACTGGTTAACCAAACCGTTAACCGGTTAACGCTGAACATAAAGTGAAAAATGCTTTTGAAATAAGAGCTTTTGGCCACAATCTTCCTTCTAAACAACCCTAACCCCACCTAATCATGCTAACACGAATTTCTACTCAATTAGGGCTTATTAACACATGCTAGAATCTATAACAAGCTACAATCCTAACTTCTAATCCATCAAAAACCACAAATCGCAAGCAAAACTTAACGAAAACGTAATCAAACATAAGCAATACGAAAAGCACTTAAAGAATGCCGAAATGGCGAGATGAAGAGAATAACTTAAAGGAAAAGTGATTTAGATCACCAACCTACGAAGCGAAGAAGTTCTTCGGTGAATGTTGCAAGAATCGGAGCTTGATCAAAGAGAAAACCAAGAAAACCGCGAAACCGCAAAATAAATAAGTTCTTGATGCTTGAACCTTCGTGTGCTTCCGATAAGTCGAAACCTTCACCAAAATTCAGTAGCTTCTTCTTCCACAATCCACAAAATCAATGGAGGTTGAGGCTAAGCTTCAAGATCTTCAAGTTTCAATGTGAAACTTGAAGAGCTTATTCAAAAAGCTTTAGTGAAAGGAGGGAAAAAGGAGGAAAAGTGAGAGAGAAAAAGTGATTGTGAGAGAATGAGAAATTTGGAAATGAAAATTGTGTGTGTCCCCTTTGGTTTGGTTGAAGATTTGAACCCTAGGCACTTGACATCCTATATGAGACAAAGGAATCCTCTTGGAATCACAACTTCATGAAGAAGCCTCGTAGAAGTGAAACCCTAATTTAGCCCTTTTCATCAGGAGATACTGCACTGCTTGCTTCCTATGATCAACTCCACATCTTTCCATGGCTCGTGGCTTCAAGTGAAGACTTGTGAGATGTTGTGAACCCTTTGCACCAGGATGAGAAGCTTTGTGGCCCTTTGATTGCCTTTGTAATGCCTTCATTTTCTCCAATCATTGATCACATACCCATGCCTCAGCCCTGCTACACATGATGCAATGTTTTTTTGGTTTTATTTATGAAGCTATGTATGCAAAATGCTATGCAAAATGTTGAGGAAATGAGAGGGCAAATTTTGAGGTATTACAGCTGCCCCTATTCAATTATCTACAGGCCTGAACGAATAATTGCGAGAGCTTTTAGACGTTCAAGGTATGGAGTGATTGAATACTTGAATAAAACCTAGAAATTTGAACTCGGTGGATAGTAGGAATGCCATCTGCCTTTTATTTATTTTTATTTATTTTTTGTTTTTTTTTGTTTTAACCTCTGAATAGGTATCGGAAATAGAACCAGGTGGAATAGAACCAATGCCAAAAAATTGCACTGTGAACATTGAGCGAGACAAATCATAACGAGATCGTTAGCGAAACGGAGCTCGACAATGTGACTGCTGGGCAAAACCAAGCCACAAAGAAAACACGCGCCTGTTGGGTAGGACAAGGCCACACAAGGTGCCTGTTGGCGAAACAGGACTCAACGAGACCATTAGCG